>JAGXJF010000945.1:0-104238 GCA_019208055.1 Stipa capillata | reverse complement strand
TTAAGTCTGTCAGAAATAGATATCGTGAACAGTTCGCGTAATTCATAAATTGTATTCAATCTGGACTTGTATCAATAAAACACATAGAAATTCCATAGGTTGCCTCAAAGAACTATTTAGTATGAAATCGTCCCACAATGAATTTGAATTATAATTAAAACAGCAACCAAAGATTTAAATCTTCGACACACAAAAAAAACCATAATGTTTTATAAGACAAAATTTTATCTAGAAAGACTCAAAATGGAGAGCGATGATTGCTAAAAAGATCTAGTTCTAACTACACCGCTTTAACACCATAAAAGCCGGGGGTGTGTATGCAAAGCGGTATGTAAAATTCATATTTTCCCTCGCCCGCCCTTCCCTTTGGAAGGATCCAATACACGTCAGGCGCGCGGAGGGGAGGGAGAGAGAATGAGAGCGAGGGCACAAGAGAGGGAGGGGAGAAGAAAAGGGGAGGCGAGGGGGGAAAAGGAGGCGAGGGAAAGGGGGGGGAGAAGAAAAGGGGGGGGAGAAGGGGGGGGGAAGGACAGAGGGGGGGGAGAGAAGAGAGAGAGGAAGAGGAGAGGGAAGAAAGAGAGGGAGGGACATTCTTCGACTCTATGTTTTAAAAAAAAAAAAAAAAACGACATGATATGCTACATAGTGCATATTAGCACAAATCATAAAACAGGAATGTACAAATCCGCCCCCGCCGCCGGCCCGCTCTCCCCACCCCCGCCCCCCGGGCCCCACGCCGGCCACGTCCGCCGCCCCGCGTGCCCCCACACTGCCACAGACGCCGCCCCGTAGGCCCCGACAGCGCGGCCGTCCACCACCAGCTGCCGTCGCCGTCGCCGCAGCCCCCCAGCCTCGTCCGCGCCGCCCCCCCTCACCCCCCCCCCCCCCCCCCGCCGTTTCGCAGCGCGCGGCCCCCCTGGTGCCCCGGACAGCCGTGTTGCCTCCGCCGCGCAATCCCTATCCCCCGCAATGCCTAGAGGCAGTCCCGTCCGCCGTCGACACAACCGTCAGCCCCGCCGTCATCCGACGTCCCAACGAGCTCGACTCTACCTCTGCTACAACGCACAGCTCTATTCCGCCACCCCGGTCGCGATCGACCTCGCCTCTTTTGCTTGGGGGGGCCCCCATTTGTTGCGCACACCTTGGGTACGCCTTCGTGACCCTCCAAGCGGACTCGGGTCGGGTGCGTCGCTTCGGGTCTGTTAGCCACCAGTCACGCACCCCTAACAACTTCCTCGAAAGTTGTAATATTCTTTCATAACAAAAATAACCTCGTGTTTTATAATTTTGTCAGTTAGATTGCGAATGTGTAAGGAAAAAAGTAGCAATTGCTGACAAAAAAACGACATATCTATGCATTCTTGCTGAAATTCCTATCATTCATGTGCATGTTATATTTAATAATGTGACGGTATGCTCGGAATTGAAATATTGCTACTATATCTTTGCCAAAAGTGCTAAATCATGTTAGTAGGTCAATAGCATATTTCTGCCATGTTATCATCAATACAGCCCTCAATCACGTTCGTCTGTGCCTATGCTGTTGTCATGCTGACAGAGTCTGCCACCTATGCATCAAAGCCACCATAATATACTTGTACAAGAGACTTTGGCATTCACTAAGCACACAAGATAAAAGAAGAACGCCGGAGCCCGTGATCACCGGCCAGAAGGAACACGAATTAATATGTTCATGTAAAGTATGTGAGATTAGACACTAGGTTTTGTTTTTCTCTAACACCAACGATGAAGCTTTAGCACGAAACGAAACGCACAGAAATGAACGCCAGCAATCTTCGGGAACCCCTGACGATACAGACTCTCTTGAGGAAGATGTTAATTTTTCTTCTGTCCCGCGGTAACACCTCGACATTGGGGGTTTTTTTTGTGCGTCAATCGATCAGATACTGTACATTGACCGTATGCGTCACTAAGTACGGTTGTACGCATTACCATAACTGAGAGTTACAAATACCGTCGCACGGCAAGGTTTACGGTCCGGGTCACTAGTCGCGAGGTTGAAGGGAACGGTACTATCCCGAGTATAACATTACATAGTCCCGGGTAGAACCATATGCCGTGATGCAGAAACATTATGCGCGTACTCGTGTGTCAAGACGCTTGGCCACTCAGACCTAGACCTACTTCCCCTTTCCTATTGGTCCTTGTGTCCGCTTTGCCTTCGCTGACTCTTGCCCTCTCCAGAACATGTTTGCGTGCGTCCTCAAGGGCAAAGAAGCATTCCTACTCCACCTCTCACCGGGGGGCTTCACGCTCCACTGTTCTGTTAGGCTTCTAACTCGCACCTCTCTCCACTCTCTTGTCTCAATGTTTTCTCCCATCTTCAGAGTCGCAGCCGCTCCGCCTTAAGCTCCTCATGCCTTTCCTACGACGCTCCGCCTGCGCATCCTCCTCCCCTTGCCTGTTGAACTAATGCTCTATGTCACTCTCGGTCTCCTTCGCCCGTGTCCAATCCTTCCTTCGAAATCACATAGTAGAGGCATGAATTGCTGTAAAACTCGGTTAGCAGTGGCCCAAACATGATCTTGGTTTGAATACCGCTCAAACTAACCTATCGAATTGCTATATTCTACGGCACACCGAGAAAAAACATTAGCTGGAGCAAATACCGAACACGCCGTTGGAGGTCGAACATCAAAGTCTTGCACACATCAATACTAGCCTCCGACCGTACCTGTCGTAAGTCCCTCTAACTTTCCCATCTTTGCAAGGGTACACCAGACCACCCATCACGGCGCGCCGGGTTTGGCACGAACATGAGGGCTCATGCCATTTCTTTTTCATATATTTTTAACATGCTTCATGTACCAACCAAACCAAAATGTATGAAAATGGAAAGAATACATGTATTCTGCAAGTAGGCATACTGAACCAAATGCACTATACTACGGTCGGAGATGATGTGGTCGGAAGGAGAGCGCTCACGTCGGAGTGTATCACGAACCGGGCTGGAGGAGGTGTGAGGGGCCGGGCCAACCACGGAAGGTTGAGAAAGATGGAATGGAAAAAAGGAAGGAAGGTGAATGAGAAGATGCCGGAAGAAGTGAGTGGGTATAAAGGGGCTGCGGCGCCAAGATGGGTTGGCGCGCGTGATACGCCCCTTCCATGTCGCTACGGCAAGCAATGGGGCAGAAGTGGGTCACCGGTCCCGGTTGTCGGACCGAACACGAAGTAGTCCCTCGGCAAGGTCGTCCTTGTGGCACCAGGAGATTCATGGCGCCGTAGAGTGGGGCCTATGGGCAGCCAAGCTCGATCGGACTGTGCGCCGCCAAAAGGGTCAGATTTGGAAATATTTTTCAAACCCGGGAGTTTAGACGTTCTAAAATTAGTTAGCAAAAAATGATTATTTCGACCAACAACAAATTGGAGAGGTAACGCAGCATCACACAGTTGCGGTGTGGCGGCGCTGTGCCCAACATGCGCGTCGCTTCGTCTGCTGTGACCCGAATCTACAGCTATAGCCGACGGGCTAGAGACTCGCTGACTCGATGGTAATCAGTGCTATCGGGCCATATGGCCAGAGGCACGTGCAGAAACCTCTGATCGCTACCTATGTGGTTTGGTTGCATGCTTTGGGCTGTGAATTCGCTCTGTGGTGTAGTAGTCGCATACATATGTAAATGGGGGTGCTCGCTTCTGGATTCCCCCCCGGCAGTTTGTTAGGCGGCCCAGTGTTCAAGGTGCCCTTTGGCGAGCGGGGATTATCGCTGCCGCAGTGCATGCCGCCACGACTTCGTGCGAGGTTCTTCTTCACTTCTACGCCTTCACTCCATCCACCTCAGCCCCAATGGGCATTCTACACATCGCGTGTTTCATCACGCTGTGTGACTGCTCCTTTTTGGGGACTGCGTGGTCTCACTGGGGGCTGTGGAAGAAACCGTCGTGGTAAAGGCACCGCCAGTCAAGAGCCGGCGGGCGCCTCTATCTCACATTGCGGCTGGAGCCGGCATTCAAAGTGAAGTCCGGTCGTGAAGTCTCTTCAAGCTGCAGTTCCTGGACATTGTGCATAAGTGGCAAGACGGGTGGTTTATTATAACTGCCACGGGGAACCTAACGAGCTCACTCCGACTACCCAGGAGGGTTTGCACCGAAGATACGTCCCGGGCATTCCCCCGGTCTGGCAGAAACGTTAGGGGTCGCCAGCTTATCAGCACGTAAATGCCGGAGGTTGGCTCGGCTCACTGAGAGAGGATCCCAGGTCTAGCTACACTGTGACAAGGGGCTTACTGGAGTCGACCTCGTTAGTCGACCTCTGGTTACGTCCTTGATCCAGGCATGCTGCAAGTTGGAGGGCGACTCCAGATGTGCGAAGTACTCACGGTTATCGTCCGACCCTCAACCAGGAGTGTCGCAGGGAGCCTCTCGATCGTGCACTTTTTATGGAGCTTCTTCAGGAATTTGACCAAGGAGTGGATCTGGTCTCTCCAGGGCGCCACACGTGGTTACCTAACTCTACCGCCAACCCCCACAGACTGTAAGGTATTTTGTATTCTGATCAACTTTGCCTTTTTGCTTTTTTTGTTTTCTTTTTAACTGCGCCTTTGACTTTGCAGACTTGCTCCACTTGAACTCCATGCCGCCACTATTCTGAGTCAAATCCGGCCTCCCGGAGCTTTGATGACGACGTGGAGGGTCATTAGGAAAAGGCACACACCGGAGGGTCGGACCCTGAAAGGGGGCGAGTCCCGGCTACTCGGAAGACTGACGTCGGAAGAGCCCCTATGATTTTCAAACGGAGGCGTACGGAGAATGACGCCTCTGGGTCCGGGGCCTCTCGGGCCGAGGCGTAGTCCGGCTCAATATGGAATCGGACGACAGTCCGCACCACAGGGAAGAACCAGGTCAGATGCACAAAGGGCGCGTGGCCGCCACTACTCAGGCGGATCTAACCAATCGGCCAATTAGCAAAAAAGAAAATAAAAAATCACGGGACATGGTCGAAGCTTTCGCATAAACCAATCATGCCAAAGTCCGACGTGCCAGGCCCACGACCCCGACGGGCCGGGGGCCCACTATGAGGCTACTCTCCATTAACCAAACAGTCGAAGACACAACCAAGCTGAATACATCGAAGAGGTGAAGGGCCCGACCTTAGGGGCTGAGTTACATGACAGACCTAGGGATCCATCAAGCAGGACTAATGCTTCCCGCTCGTCGCCCGGAATAGACTTCGTCGACGTTATTCGCCCTCTCCATCTCGACCGGGACCAAAACATAAACAATCCTAGGTGTATTCAAATCAACCCAAACCGTATATGCACTCCATGAGCCGCTGCCGTCCAAGTTAACGCTCCACATGCATCTGCCTTCGCCTTCCCCTGTGAACGGACAACAACATCCGCGCTATTAAGTCCTCCTCGCCACCGGTCTCCTGTCGTCATTGTCCCGCTCCGGCTCGAGCGTTTCCGGCCCCAGCTCACCAAAATCCAACGTAAAGTTTTTCTCGGCGGGCGAACTACCTCCGTTGAGATTAGGCACCAGCTTGAGACTGGCCCCCCCCACCCCAAGTTTCCACTGCCCCACCACACACGCTGGATCTAATACGCTACAGCTAGGCCCCGCAAGAAAATTGACTGGTCCCCTTGTCTACCACGTTCCATCAGACGACCACCTATTTGTCCTCTTCTCCTTCCAGTGGTTCTGTAAGAATGCATTGTGGCCTGCCAGAAACGGTGGCCCGTAGATACCACAGTTTAATCCGTGCGGGGAGAGGGGGCTCCTCGGCTGGCATCTTTTGAATTGCCCAGATTAGTCACCCCATAAACCAGTTTCATTGAAAAGGAAAAGATGGACTTAAGCCGCAGTCGGTTGTTTCTGAGGCTGCTTGCAGAACTTGTCTTTTACTATCGACTTGCAGAGCTCCAACAAGACAGCTCAACCACCCCGTCCACGGTCAAAGCTCAGAGTCGAATGTACACTGCTCAAGAACGTGCCCACACCTCCACCTGGCTCCATCAGACCTAGCCTGAAAAGGTCTCAGTCTGTCGATCCCTCCGACAACTTCCGAACCTGCTGCAGCCGCTGCCACGTTGCGTCTCCACCAGATGCCGCAAGACTGCTCGCCACCGACCCGAACTGGCGGCGTCTTCGGGGCCCGGGATAACCTGACACCGAACAAGGACCATCAGCCCCAAGCCGCCTAGCGGATCACCAATGGAAAAGAAATCCCTAGCGTCCGCTGATGCCACAGCATGAAATGAAGTTGGCATGCCGCACGTCCCGAGGAGAGACACCCACCATGAGCGCCCCACCACCCAAATCTACGACCGTCGGACCACCGCCCGCCACCGCTGGCTGCCTCGCCACTGGACTGAATCGGGGGCCAGGCCCCAGATCTGCCACCGAGGCATCGCCAAAGCCTGGAGCGGCCGCAGACACGCGCCCACGGCCACGCCACCACGAGCGCCGCACCGAGGCGTAGCCATGCGCTAGCCCGATGCCGACAGAATGCCCCCACGCATGCCGGCCACCACCGTAGCCTTGCCGCCGCTTGGCCAGCCCCACGCCCCAAGCCAAGGCCACCGCCCCGGTGATCTTATTCTGCCACGACGGGAGCCGTGGCTGGAGGATGCCCCACCGCCGCTGTCACGGGAGGCCGCACGAGCTTTGCCGGTGGCCTCCTCGGGAGGCGGCGATGGGAGGAGATGGACGAGGAAGGGTGGCGGCGGCTAGGGTGGGGCGGGAGGTACATATGTAGTGAAAAAGATGGTGATGGTTGAAATTTTCAATTCAGGTCCTTGGTAAAATGCAAGTACGATAACACCGGCAATGCAGAACACAACACCAGAAACTTTTACAATCCCGTGGAACCTCTTCAAGTTCAAAGACACCACCCTGCCAGATATAGAATGAGGAATTTTAAATTTTAGTCTGGTAGAACTACAAAACCTAAATTACTCTAGGGGAAGGATTAGATGATGATTCTTGCTTGCCTTTATTGAGAGGGTTAAGCCCCTTTATATAATAGAATCAACTTGGACCACAAGGCACTGACTCTAATATGAACTCTTAGCTACTAGGACTCTTATCTAATACGAATACTTAATGGTACTAAAAAAGACTCTAGCCAATTGATCCCTCCTCCAAGACAGCCACAGGGGGCAAGTCTTTGGGCCTAGTGCGCCTTCCGTAGGTGCCCCCCACATAACATCACTCCCCTCCCTGGCAAACAGCTTGTCCTCAAGCTGAAAGGAGGGAAAACGAGTGACAAACTCCTCAAGATGTTCCCACGTAGCATCGTCTTCAGCCATGCCAACCCACTAGACCAGAACATGTTGGATTCCCCGACGCAAGCTGCCACAAAAAACCCACGCAAGGGTAGGAACGACACGGCTATCCTCAATGGGTGGAAGGGTGAGGATAACTGTGGGCAGCACCCCATGAAATTTCTTGAGCAGACTGACATGGAATATGTTGTCTACGCGTGAACCGGCAAGGAGGTTGAGTTTGTAGGCCACCGTGCTGATGCGGGCCACCACCTGAAATGGCCCATAGAAGCGGGGAGCCAGCTTGCCGCGGACGTGCCTTGGATGGGAGGCGGCTAGCCGATGCTGCAGCCGAAGCTATGCCCACTCGCCGACATCAAAGCTTAGCTCCTGATGATGATCATCGTAGTAATGCTTGGGTCATTATTGTGCTTGCAGGAGACGTTCGCACACCTCATGCAAAAAGGCATCGTGGTCCTGGAGGGCAGTGTCAACAGCCGCCACCTTGACGTCCCCTTGATAAGCGCACAAGCATGAGGGAGGGTGCCCATAGACCACTTCAAACAGAGAGGCACGTAAAGCGGAGTGGAACGATGTGTTGTAACAGAACTCTGCAGCCATTCCAGCAAGCAATGAAGATACATGGCGATGACCAAAAATTGCTCGTGAAGATAGGATCGCAGTCACTGACGATGGATTGAGGGAGGCCGTGGAGCTGAACGATGTCGTTGAAGAAGGCCCAATCGACCGTGCTGGTAGAGTAGGGATGCACCAATGGAATAAAATGCGCATACTTGGAGAAGCGGTCGACAACGGTAAGGATCACTGATTTACCATGCATGCACGGAAGGCCTCGAGGAAGTCGATGGAGACATCAGCCCACACGGATGACGGAACCGGCAAGGGCTAGAGCAGGGCGGCCGGAGGAAGCGCTTGAGTCTTGTTCCGTTGGCACACCTCACAGGCGCGCACCAAATCTTGGACCAGGACACGGTCCCCCGGAATATGGAAGTCTGCACAGAGTCGGTGGAGGGTCTTTTGCATGCCTTCGTGAGCTACATGTGCATGTTGAAGGAGTATCGTGAGCGATGGGGATGAGGCCGATACATGGATGCGTTTCCCATGAATGACGAGATTGTCCACATAGCTCCACGGGGCACCCAGTTCACTGGGCAGGATACGGTCACACAGGGTTGACAGTTTTGGTGAGGCGGCAAGCTCTTGTTGTAGGTCATCAAATAGTGCGATGGTGGCAAGGAGACGGCGAAAGCCGTCGGGCCCGACTCGGTGTCGCGTTGGAAGAGGGTGTCAGCGACGGTGTTTAGGCGACCCGACCTGTATTCGACGATGAAATCGAATCCGAACAGCTTGCTGACCCACTAGTGCTACAGGACCGTCAAGAGGCACTGGTCGAGGAGGAACTTTAGGTTGTAATGATCCATGAGGACAGTGAATGCACACCTCCATAGGTTCGAGCGAGTAATGATCCATGAGGATGGTGAATGCATACCTCCATAGGTTCGAGCGCTAGTGGCGCACCGCTTGGACAAGGCCGATGAGCTGGTGCTCGTACACTACGAGCTGAGCGTGGCGGGGGCGATGGGATGACTGAAGAAGGAGATGGGCCTAACACACGGTGCACTGCTTCCCCTGTACTATGCCACCTCCCCTGCGCACTAGGCCAATGACTCCATGCTAGGAAAAGAGGTGCCTAACTCACCTATGGACACCAGCACCGCCAGGCCCCACTGTCACCGGCACCGCACACGTGTCCTGACCCACTGAGCTGCTCTAGCTCCTCTTCTCCCCTTTATCTTTTTTTTGTCCCCCCACAAGACTGAGCATCCTGAGCTCCTCCGCCTCACTCCCTCCTCTACTTTCCCGAGGCCCTAACCGAACCGGCTCTCTTCCTCGCCTCCGACAGGGATGTCTGCCACAACCGCTGGCACACATCCGAGCAAGCCAGCAACTCCATTGCTGTTGAGTCATTTGATCCTTGTGGTTTCTCTATCGAGGACCTTCAAACCAGGATGGTGACTCTCTGATGTGAATGTCCCAGTGAGCTCTACCCCCTTGATCCAACCATCCACACCACTACCATCACCCGAAGCCTCCATGCAAGTATGCAACCACCACCGTTGACTTGTAGCACCAATGTCTTCATCACCCTGGACACAAGTGCCTCTCCCGAGCCTTACATGTACTCTTAAGATTTCACATGTAATAAGGAGAAAACTAGATCTTGTCATGCTTGCTAGATTGGCAGGCATGCTCGTTTGCCTTTTAGTTCTTCTACTTGTCAGACACGATTTCCCTTCATGTTTTAGGGAGGACCGCACCAAAGCCGGTTCTAGATGCGTCGCACTCGACGATGAAGCGGTCGGTGAAGTTGGGCATCTGGAGTACCGGCCCACCACCAAGGGCGTGCTTGAGCTCCTGGAATGCGCTGTCGGTCGCAGGACACCACCGGAATCCGTCCTTGGTGAGGAGATGCGTGAGAGGCGCGGCGATCGTCCCAAACCCCTTGATGAACTTGCGGCAGTAGCCCACAAGTCCAAGGAAGCCCCTCAGGGCCCACACCGAGCGTGGAGTCGGCCACTCCGAGACTGCGTGCACCTTGTCAGCATCCATGGCTACCCCGTTGGCGGAGATGACGTGGCCGAGGTAAGCTACGGAAGACACGCTGAACGTACACTTGCTCCGCTTGAGAAAGAGGGATTGCTGCCGCATGACTTGAAACACAGCACGAAGGTGGCGCAGGTGCTCCGACCATGATGAGCTATAAATCAAGATATCATAAAAAAAGGAGGACAAATTAGCGAAGGAAGGGCTACAGAATGTTGTTCATCAAGGCCTGGAAAGTTGCCAAGCGTTAGTCAAGCCGAAACAAAAAATCAAAGTGCGCGTCATGGGTGCGAAAAGCCGTCTTGCCGACATCACCGGGGTGCATGCGCACCTAGTGGTACCTCGAGCATAGGTCAAGTTTGGTGAAGAACCTGGCATCACGGAGTTCATCGAGCAGCTCGTCAACCACCGGAATGGGTAACTTGTCTTTCACTGTGTGCTCATTCAAGGCCTGGTAATCGATGCAAAAGCGCCACAAGCCATCCTGCTTCTTGACAAGGAGCACCGGGAAGGAGAATGTAGACTCGCTGGAACAGATGATGCCATGTTGTAGCATGTTGGCACATTGTCGCTCGAGCTCGTCCTTCTTCAACTGCGAAGAGGTCGGCAAACTCATCGATCATCTCGCCCATGAGTCCCGGGTCCTCGCTCATGAGTGACCGTACGGCCGGAAGGGCTGGAGCCGCCAAGCCCGACCACGTGACCGGTGTGCCGTTGAGGGAGAAGGTCACGCGTAGGTGATCGAAGCCCCAAAGGATGGGGCCGAGTGCGCGTAGCTAGCCCGCATTGAGGACGATGTCAAAGCGGAATAGCGACGCAGTCGTTACGAAACTTGGAGCCATCGATGTCGAGCAGAATGCCGCGGCAAAGGCCGGTGCTGGGCAGTTGGTTGTCGTTGGCTACCATCACGCGGAGTCTGGGAAGAGCCTTAGGAGTTAGGCCAGCCATTGATAGGGCGGCAGAGTCGACGAAGTTATGTGTAGAGCTCGTAACCAGCAAGGCGATGAAGGCGGCGTCCCCGATGCGAACACGAAGTTGCATTGTGTCTGTCATGCGGATGCTCCAGAGCCCGGTGATGGCATGGAACAACACCTGGGGCGTGTCGGTGATGTCGTCCTCTGAGGTGAAGTCGTCTAGCTCGATGTAGAAGAGCCAGGCGCAACGGTGGCCCGGAACGTATGGTTCATCATAGTTATCACAGAAGCCCTGGTGATGGTGCTCGGCCATCTCGATGGGGGTGAGGTAGCGAAGGGCCCACGACAGGGCTGGTGCAGCTGAGGATGGTGCGGCCACCAGTGTCGGTGTTGGGGCCATGCCAGTCATTGGTGGCCGACCAGTAGGTGCTGACGTCATTCTGCGGGTCCATGGGGCATGGGCCTGGGAATGCGGTGCGGGGGTCACCGATGATGGTAGATGCCGTTGCTTGTAGGCCTTGGCGAGGGAGATGGAGACGTGCAGGTCGGCTGGCCGTTGAAGCTCGATGTCCACTCGAAGACCCTCACACAGCCTGGCGGTGTATAAGAACCGCTGCTGTGAAGGGGTCAGGGGTTCGCCATTGCGGCAGAGTAGCGCCAAAAACTTGCTGGTGTAGTCGACGACCGAGGTGGCGAACGGTAGACGGGCCAGCTCAACAAGGGGATTAGCAAAAGGGACGGCCCAAACTGTACGTGACACGACTCCTTGAACTGCTCCCAAGTTGGCATGCCATAGTCGCGCTCAAGCTGCAAGTACCAGAACTGAGTGTCGTCGGTGAGGTGGTAGACCGCCGTCCAGACCTTGTCAACCTCGTCCGTGCGCTGGCCATGAAAAAATTGCTAGCACCGATTGAGCCAGCCGAGGGAGTCCACCGAGCTGTCGTACTTCGGAAAGTTGAACTTATGGAAGCGAGGCACGCGCGGAGCTAGAACGGGAGCCGAGGTGGTTGTATGGGAGTGGTGGGAGGGTGGTGGGAGGTACTATGCATATGATGGTTGCTGCGGAAAGGTGTGCTGCGGGAGAAAAGATGGGGGGTAGATGGGTGGTGGCTGCGGGAAGGCATGGGGTGGCGGCGACGGATTGGAGAGGAAGGCAGACTGTGGCGGGGGTTAGGGGGCGGTAGCATGCCAGTGGAAGGGAGGATGGTGAAGGGCGTGATGGCCAAGCCGCCGTTGTTTGCCGTGGCCGACGAAGGCGTCGGCCCAGACGCGGGAAGGTCCGCGAGTGCGCCGGTGGCCAGGGCGCCTAGGTCCGGTGGAAGGAGCGGCATGACCGGCCACTGCTCTAGCGCGGCGAGGCGCTGCAACATCTGGGCGAAGACCACCTGATCCTCCCCCAGCTGGGCAGCGAAAGCTTCAAGCTGCCCGGCGATCGCCTTCAGCTAGTCGAAGGCGTTGATCTCGATGTCGTTGCCCGCCATCGTAGATGGCTCTGATACCAAATTGGTAGAATTAGAAAACCTAAATTACTCTAGGGGAAGGATTAGATGATAATTCTTGCTTTTCTTTATTGAGAGGGTTAAGCCCCTTTATATAATAGATAGACTCGACTTGGACCACAAGGCACTGACTCTAATATGAACTCTTAGCTACTAGGACTCTTATCTAATACGAATACTTAATAGTACCAGAAAAAGACTCTAGCCAATTATCCCTCCTCCAAGACAGCCGCAGGAGACTTATAAAATGAAACATTCTGAACCCTGCAGAGTTCAGTATGAGGATTCTGAAAACTAGTGCTGCTATTTGCGAATGATGTTTCAGCTCAATAGCCATCATGTTTCAGGTCAATACCAATCAGATCGATAAGAAAAGAACAACTACATAAGATAAATCATACTTTGACCTACCCGTATAATGCATGCACATATAGTTTCAGAGAGACTTTGTATGACAGTGCTGGAGCAGTTTTCCTGCACAAAGAAACCTTAATTCGTGCTTCCATGATGATATCCGGACAAATAAGTAGAAAACTTACATACCTTTCGAGCACACAAGCAACTGGCACTAAGAATAGAATAGCAGTTGCATGCCTGTAGATAACGAAGACAGACGTGCTCTTGCCTTGGCTGAAAGCAACTTCAGTTACTATTTGCATGCCTCCATATATGGACCTGATGAGGAACGCAACCACGAAAGCTGCTCTAATGCCCATTAGAACAGTCTGCTCGATTCGGAGTAGTCACTACTATACAACATACATTTACACCCGGCCCAAAACGGCCTTCTCAGCCAGTTTTTCAGTTGAACAGGCAGGGATGACTATTATCCCGGCCGGCTTCAGAAACCGGCTGGGATATGCTTTGATCAGGGCAGGTAAAATCAGATTTTCTGTCTGCCCTGAAACAGAAAATACAATTTATATATCCCCAGATCCCCTAATTCTCAGATCAGAATTCACATCACACTGATCACAGATCACAATTCACAATTTCCATATCACATTTCATATTTGCATCATATTCCAATTGACATTTCAAATGAAAGTTGATAGAAAATCAAAATTTACACCACAACATCCATCACATGGCTTTCTCAGCCATTTTTACACAACACACAGTTAGCGATTGTAATACAAGTGAGAAATGAATATCAATCATTGCATTGAAAACAATTGTCTTAGTCTTCCTTTCCGTCGTAGTGGAACTCGCCTTTTGGATCAATGATGCTACCAATAAGGAAACGCGCCATGTCCTCTCGAATCCTGGCTAGGTCGGTCTTTAGTAATTCCGTGCGTGCAGTAGTACCAATCTGCAATATGAAGATCATACTGATGCCAGATAGAAGAAGAGTAGAACAAAATTATAATGAAAACTTGCATACCTCAGTAACTGTGGCTTTATTCGCAGAAGCTCGACCCAAGAGAAGGTTGATGTGGTGGCCAACATAGAAGCCACACAAATTGCTAAAAGTGGGTTGCTGGTGGCACTGAAAAGATATATACATATAGAGTCATTACGTAGTTATATAGAATTGATAGCATGGAGTGTAAAAGTGTGCGACACGATACATACCAGAAAGGAGAAGTGATGGTATAACTTAAGAGGGGCCCCCGCATTGTCCTTCTTGCCCACGCGATGACAAAATAGTTGGTAGGCTCTGAATCATGGAATAAACGCCGTAATTATAGCAATGACCTACTACCATGGAATTTCATGAGGTAATTTCTTTACCTGTCGATCGTCATGCTAACCTTCTAGAAGTCGGTGTCGTTTTCGAGGTATGAATCCAGATAATACACCTTGGACTCATTAAGTATGATAACAATGAGAATCCAATGGGAGCTAAATGGTCATTAATCCTAAGATAGTTGATGCTGCGCTGAAGGTGCGAAATGAACAAGTTTGAGACATTAATAAGTTTATAGTGCTTACCTTTTGTTGAAGGGATAGAGGATGAATTTCTTATGTTGGCTGGCCTCCATAATATCGACGATGTAATCCTCGACAACCCTTTCAGTAGAACTCATGGATTGCTCGGGAGCCAAGGTGTGGGTCGATGAATCCTATCGGTTCATTTACTTCTCTCGCCTTGACAATAGCGAACCTATATATGCACAAGCGAAGAGTTCCGTATTGGTGACATGTGTAGGTATTATAATAAAGTAAATGGAGCATGATTGTAAGCACTTACAGTGTGAAGCATCTCACGAGGCCCGCGTCCAAGGTGTTTAGGTTGAACATAATTAACAAGTCCTCCCAAGTCATGATGAACAGTCGACCCTTATCATGGAGGAACTGCTCACGGTCCGAACCTACCAACGATGCTATTGGTCCGCTGATTCTTGGCTTCTTAAAATTGGCCAGGTAATGGTTGTGCAATGAAGCGCAAGCCCAACCAAGTTCGGACACTATTTTCTTGTGATTCTTGACCATCGGCTTCCCAGACTTGTATGTCGAGACAGTGGGAGCGCTCGGGAGACTCCCTCCGGTGGCATATATCGCTTGCATTTGTTCGATGGTAAGGTCTTTGCTAGAAGCTACCTTCATCAAGGCCTTGGTACCCCACCTTCATCAAGTCCTTTCCCTTGCCATGCGTTGGCGATGCTACCTTGGGATAAATCTTCAGCGATTCTTGTGTTGTTAGCTGAAGCTGTGCTGGTGACAACACCACCGCCACAAGAGGCGAGAACGTCAAAGGGACCGGTGGGACCGGTGATGTCAGCTGAAGCTATCTTCTTGGTGAGTACGTCAAAGGGACGTGTGGCTGCTCTGATGGCTCTGACGGTCGCGGCGAAACCTTCTTGGTCAGCCGCGACCAATCGAGGGAGATGTTTTTTTTGGGCCACTAGATGAATGTCCCCTTGGCTTGCCCTAGAGTTAAGACCTCGTTGTTGGGTGGAATCGGGAGCTTCAGCTTGCTGAAAGTGTAGTTAACCCCATCGATGCTCACCCTTGCGTACGAAGGGTCTATGGGGACGTTATGTATCCTCTGCTCTCCCGTTGTTGGGAACACTTGCACCCAGCCGGCATCCACGAGATCATCCATGCCCACCATCCTGACCTAAATCATGCATTTCATGGGAGCCTACATAAGAATGCCAAATCTAAGCCAACGGGCCTGAAACAGCCTTATGTGGAGCAATTTGACAAGATATACGAAGAATACCTTGATATCATCGCGCAATGCCCCAAGGGTGCCAATTAAGAATGTCCAGACGGCCTTAGTGTTTCCTACGGATCCAGATTTCCCCAAGGCTGATCAAGAATCGCCCTCCCAATTGAGTTGGCATACACATTAAAACTCGGACGACCATTGGTCCCCGGAGATCAATTGAGTGGCTTTCGAACGTCCAATACTGCATGAGTGGTACATAGACAAGTCCAATAAGTCGGGAACAGAACATGATCAATCTCTCAAAATCAGATTCAAGGAGGAGCATAATTTCCACAACGATGACCACAACAGCGTATTTTGGGTCAACTTCAAGGACTTGTTTGACTTCTTCAACCTCGACGCCCTTAACGCATCACTATTGAGATGCTGGATACTATAAATGTGCTCAATCACGGTCTTTATTCGTGCCATACTACTATATGATATATAATATATATACTCCTTGCTTTTTTATAAATATAAAGATACATGATCCAAGAGGCCAAGCTCAAGATTGATACAATAGGTTTCTTCGATCCTTATTTGCTCGGCCTGAAGGCCCTAGAAGATAATCCTAACTTTATGCGTGAGTATAACAGGAAAGCACGGTTGGCTCAAAAGGAAAATGATTACATATCCTTTGCATACAACCCGGGGTAAGTGTTAGACTATTTTCTACTTTCTCCATTTAGAAATATAAAACATATGTTTTCGAAGATTTAACTTTGGTTGATGATTAATTCAATTTATGTGGACCATTTCATACAAACTTGGCACCATTGGAATGTGTTTTTTGATACAAGTCCAATGATATCAATTTTATATTACGCAATTCACATATTGTTGAATAAATTCTTGGTCAAAGATAATTTTGAAAAACATATGCATCTTACATTTCTAAACGGAGAGAATATATAACTATTTTGCACAAGTGTAATTAATAGTCGTGACCGTACCAGGATAGAAAAAGGTTTTTTACCTTTCTATTGCCACTACTACAGATACCATTTAATGGGACACCCCTTGTACAGACGGCAACCGGGAGACGTCTGTACAATTCTTATCATAGACGGTTCCCAACACGAACCGTCTGTACAAATCATGACCAAGGATGGCGAACAAGCGGGACGGCACAATACAGACGGTTCACTCGTGGAACCGTCTGTAAAAATAATATAGACGGTTTTCCAACTGCAGCCGTCTGCACTGGGTATCACAGTACAGACGGCTCTCAACAAGGACCGTCTGCACTAATGCCATAAACGGTCCCTAGTTGGGAGCCATCTGTACTAACCCATACAGTACAGACGGCTCCCTACCAGAACCGTCTGTGTTATTTGTACAGATAGTTCCCTACTTGGAGCCGTCTGTACTAATATGCATAAGCTCACTCCCTCACTCCCACTCCCAGCCGAGCTTCGTGACCTCCGGCATCTCGAGCCGCCCGCAAGCGCCGCCGCCGACCGGAGCTCGTGCCGCCCGCCGGCGACCTCCCCAAGCCGCCGCCGCCACCCACCGACGATCTCCCCAAGCCGCCGCCGCCGCCAGGCCAACCCCCGAAGCTTCCCCGCCGCCGGTGGCCTCCACCTTGCCGCCGCCTGCCTCACCCCGCCGCCTCCCGGTAAGCCGCCGCGCTCCGCGCTCCCTCCTCCGTCCGCCGCCGAGGTCCCGCGCCACCGCCGCTTGCTGCCGCCCACGGTGCTCGATCGAGCTCGGCCGGCGTCCCGGCTGACCGCCGGCCCTCAGGCTAATTAAGCCAAAAAAAGAAATGAAAATATGACCAGTGGGACCCACCTGTCAGGATCTACTATTTTTGAATTTATGTATTTATTATTTTTACTGAGGAAAAGATCAAAAAGAGTATTTAAATATTTAAATCTTATAAAAATCATAGAAAATTCATTATTAGTCAGAAAAATGCAAATAATATATGAAAATGTTTAGAAAAATAAGATCTATGCAATTATGTCATTTTCATTCGTGTTTGCATTGTAGAAAAATAAAATTTACTAAAAACTCAAATTAGGGTTTTCGAAACTGCCGGAGAAATTCGGATCGAGATATTTTGAGCGTCCGGACTCCGATTAAATTGATTTCATTTGCATTAGTCTTTATTTTATGTCCTCTATTCCATGACATGCATTTCATCTTATGCCGATGTTCCGCATTTTGATATTTATGTTTATACCCTTAAACCCTTAAATTGCAGTACGATTTCTACATAAGCTCCTTTTTTTCGATGGGAAGACCTAAAGATCATAATGTGATTGGAACCAAATGGGTCTTTAGGAACCATCAGAGCATTTTGTGCTTTGATGTACATATGTTTTTAATATGGCTTGCTCTGACTTTCATGTATGCTCTGATAAGGAACATAATGCTCTGATCATTCATCAACATACTTAAACTGATAAGAATGCAAGTCATCAGGAAATACTTCCCATGCTTAAAATATGTTAACTGTGCATCTCTTGTCAAACAAATCTTTTATGCACAGATTCAGGGGGAGTATATTCTATCAACTTTCACATGTTTCAATTCTTCAATTCTATATATTTGCATGTGTGAAGCTTGGGTTGCCACTAACCACCAAAAAGGGGGAGATTGAAAGAGCATCTAGGCCCTAATTTGGTTTTGATGGTTAATGGCAACCTAAACTGGAATCTAATGTTTACATTTGAGTGTAAGCAGATCTTACAGGTTCCATGATGAAGGGCTATCCAGAGAAGGATGGCCACCAAAAAGGTACAAGGTTGTTTCAAGGACAAAGAGATGGCTGTGCTAGGGAGCTGTGCCACAGCTGAGAAGAAGCTGGTGCTGTGCAGGGAGCTGCAAGCAGGGTGATGGTGGCTTGATGCGTCAAGGGCCGTGACTTCAGCTGGTGGCAGGTGAAGCCTAGATTTGCTAGTTTCTTTGAGTCCATAGGAACCACCCGTACTATCAAGAGGGATGAAACAGTAGCAGTTGTCTAAGGGAACCTTCCTCATTGCTCAGAGTGTTGGTCAAGGGGATTGGTGCTTTGAGGCCAGTTGCCCTGTGTCAATAGCTTTGCACAAAAGTATGTAGCTGTGTGAAAACCCTAGAGCCTTAGGCACCTGTGTGACACGGCTGTGTCACAGGTGGACTTCCGCTCTATGACTCAGGTACACCTCTGTACCGGGAGAGAGCTTGTAAAAGCTAAGGGAACTGCTCTGCGATAGGGTCTGCTGCGTCAGGGGTCTATCGGAGGTTCTCTCCTTTTCAGGTAGCTTAGGTAAAGTATGCTGAGGGCATGTAGTGTGCCAGGACCGGGCTAAGTAGTGCTGCTATCAGCTAAGGGTTCACCTGTGTGTGCCGTCGGTGACACAGGTGTCGGTCTGCCTGGGCCGGTTACAGTTGAGCGTTGGGTATAGCTGTGTCACCGGTGGTTGACACCGGTGGCTCACTCAATCCTATGTGGCAACAGGGTAACGGTCAGGTGCCTGTGGACCCTATATATAGGGGACCAGGGGAGGACTCTGTCCTCAACCTTGCTCAAATCAGTGATTCTCATACGACCGTTGCAAAGCCTCCAACCACTCCACAAGAGCCAAGTGCCTAAGGGTTAGTTCGAGTGGGTTTGTGAGCTAGAGCACGAGCAAAGGTTCCTCCAAGAGATTGCTGCTGGATCATCTGTTACTCTTGGAGTTTGTCTACTCCTAGACGGGTGTAGGAGTTGCTGGTATCACCCGAGCTTGTGTGGGTTGAACCAGTAGTTTGTGAAGGTGTTCTGAGGTCTACCTGCTGCAAGGCAAAAGGATCTTCACAAGCAAGAAGGAAGAGTCCCTGAAAGATCAGGTACTCGGAGAAGAAGCACGATTTAGTGCTGGCCAACTCTTAGGAGTGATCTCTCCAACGGAGACGTACCTTCTCTGAAAAGAGTTGGGAACTTCGGTGAAAAATCTCTGAGTCTCTTTTACTTTCCTGTATTGCATGCTTATCTGTTTAGTCTTGCTTGCTTGTGTCTCTTAGACTTGCTCTGTTGTTCTTACCTTTTCACCTGTGCTAGCTTACCTTTATACCTGTGTGTGATCATCTGTTACTCAGTTGTTTCATTCACTTGTACTCATCTGTGCTAGCACATGTGTCTCAGTTAGTCCAAGTAGATCACCTGTGTTAGGTTATCTTTTCACCTGTGTCTTTCACCTGTGTGACAGCTGTGTGTTAATTTACACATAGTTCTCATCTGTGTCACTCACCTGTGTCACAGCTGTCACTATTAATTTGTGAAGTTAACCTAACAACTTAAATAGAAGATTTAAAAGGGGAAATTTTATAAGCCAACTATTCACCCCCCTCTCTAGTCAGCATCTCGGTCCTTTCACCTTCTGGGTGGCTTCGGCGGCTGCGGCTTCGGCGGCGGCATGGCTCGGGGAGTCCATCTTCTATGAATAACTTCTACAAGACTACTTAGTATACAAAACAAGAAGCACTATATAAGATTTTATCATTTAAAGAGTATAGAAAAAAGAGAGAGATTAGAACGAATATACAAAACAGAAACAGATTGTAAGACAAGTGAAGAGAAGAGTGTGAGATTTAGTTAGACTGAAAAAACAAGAGCAGCTTTAAAAAATGAAGCTAGACGAGCAAGAGATAGATTTAGATGAAAGAGTTAGAGTTAGAATTAACAGATTAAAGAATAAACACAAGATAAATAGAGAGAGAAGAAGCGTTAAGCGAGATAAGAGAGAGTAGTAAGAATTGACTTATAAGAGAAGAGCTGTAATATAGAACAGTAATAGAGAGATAGAACAGAAAGAAGAGAATAACAAACGAATTCTTAAAGTCATGTATATGATAAGTAAAATATGAAGTAGATATATTGAATAAGATTGAGACGAGTAGAAAGAAATAAGAAAACAGAAAAGAAGCGAGACACAAGTGTCTACAACAAGTAGCACGAAAGAAGTAAGAAAGAGAAGATGTTAAAAAGTTAAGAGAAGAACTATTTATAAGCTAAGAAAAGATAGAAAGAAAAAACAGTGATGATAGATATTGAAAGATGAAGAAGTAAAGAAGAATTAAGAACAGAAGAGATAATTGCGAGAGTAGTAAGTGAGTTGTGTTGATAAAAGAAATCAAGATAATTGAAAAGAGTAGCACACAACTAAAATTGAATATAGCATGAAAAAACTAATGATACGATGAAATGATTGATTATAAAGATGTAACTTAGAACAAGAGTGTAAGTTAATGTGATGAGAAGAGAGAAAGTACTATTTAATGAGTAGAGAACAATAGAAATAAAGAGAGACTATAGTTTTACAAGTAGCATACTGACAAGATATCATTGAATTTAATTTATCACAGACACATGTCAAGTTGCATCACAAATCCACAATACAGAATTCCTAAGATCAAGAAATAGAAGGAAAATAGGACACAAGGGTATGAGTAGGCACAAGAGTATTACCCAAGAGTGGGCTTCTCCTTCGAGCTGCAAAGAAACAAATAGAGAACATAAATTAGATGATACCATGAAAAAAATGGAAAGAAAATAGCTTTTCTTTAGAACATGGTAAAACTGAAACACAACTAGACCAGTGGTACAGCACCTGCATGCATATCAACATACAGGTGTAATTAACAAGGAAACATAGCTGGGAAATGAAAACAAAACAACCAGGAAATTAGAGAGCAATGAAAGATCGATCCGCCACAATTGCAGTAAACATAGATAGCAGATTAATTAAAAAATTTACAAACAATCTTCGTGACACTCAAATACAAGAACAAAATCCAAAGCTTGCTGTTCTAAATCCAAAGCTCGCGCAAGTACAGCATAAGCTAAACCCTAAATTTGATCCATAATCACAAATTATCCAAGCATCCAGACATTAGCAATTGCTTCTAGCTAATCATGAAATTGAAATAATTTTCCATAATCACAAATCACGGAGGAGGCCGGATCCTGGACGAACCCTAGACCGGTGGCAGGATGGCCGGCAGTGGGAGTGGGCCAGGAGGGTAGATCCGAGGGGCGAATGGGGGTGCGGGGAGAGGCAAGATGGCGAGGAGGAATAGGGTTACCTGGGACGGGAGCAGGGAGAAGAGGACGCCGGCAGAGAGGCGGCTTCGGGGAGGCGGGGGCGGCGCTCGGGGACGCTTGGCCAGAGACCGGGGAGCCAGGGCCGGCTTCGGGGAGGTGGGGGCGGCGCTCGGGAGGCTTGGCCGGCGTCGGGGGAGGACGGGGTGGCGGCGGAGCAGCCTGGCGGCGTCGGCGGAGAACCATCTCGCTGCTGGTTCGAATAGAACGCGCGGGACTTGGCGAAATTTTCGCCAAGTCCCACGTGGCTTATATACGATATGGAGTATCACTGACGGGCTATCTATACTCGCCCGTCAGTGGTAGGACCTGCAGCTTGGCCATACGGGCTTCGCCACTGACTGGCGTTTGTTAAGTGCCCGTCAGTAGAGCTTCTGTTGTGCATTTCCATTCAGCACCTATTGCACAAATATATTCACAATTTTCACAAATATGTTCACAAATTTCACAAACATTCACAATTCTCACAAATATAGTCATATATTTCACAAACATCCATAAATTTCACAAATATACACAAATTTTCATAAATTTCAGAAATATTCACAAATATAAAATTTGATAGAACTTATTCGTAATGACATAACACTTCACGTAACCGTTAATCACAGGTATGAAAGAAAACAAGTATATTTGACGAGCGACATAATAAAGTTTTTTAAACAACTAATCTAGTGATTCCCGCTTAAGTTTAGCTTCGGAAACTGGGGGCCGGCGTAGAATTCACCCATTGGATTGATTATTTCAAGATTGATAATTTTGGCGAAGACTCTTTGGATGCGGGCAAAGTCCTGAAGCCAATCATATGCTTGATGTCCTAGCTCACTCCAAGCCTTCAGTTCTTTCATATCCTTCCAATGCTTGTTCTTGTACCGGACAAATAGGTCCATACGGGCACAGGTGTAGTACCCACATGTCACGCTACCTTCGGGCTGAACTCTGCAAGGGAACTTGTAATGGTGTACCAATTTTGTCGCTTTTGCAGGTATTTTTCGATGGCCCGAGAACATGGCTCTGAAAAAGGCTGCATCCAAAATCTCAGCGATATTTTTGAAGTCCGCTGTCTTTTTCGATGAGGAGTCAAAATAGAATGCCTTGGCCCAGCTTGGAACTATCACAAATGAGCACCCAGTGGTCGCTGCGTCAATGTGAACAAATGAACGTAAGAAGGCGGAGATACATGCGTAAAAAACAAAAAAATTCATACGGTGCTGAGTTAAAGGACTTACGGAGGGTTGTAGGGGGCTAGTATGGTATCCTTGTCCTTATGCACGATGAAGACACGCGATAGATATTCTGTTAGAAAGTCTCGACCGTCCGTGGTAGCAGCGTAGCCTTCGTTCATGCATATCGGATCGACTATCCCGATATTGGAGTCCTGTAGACGTCTGCACTCTTGGGCTTCATAGAGAGCCCATAGCCTGACCATCGTGGTGTCGAGCCTGTAGAGGTTGAACATATGGAAGAGGTCTTCAAAATTGATGTCGAGGTGCCCTGGTGGTTCTCCATGAAGAAGTTGTAATCTCTTGGCACCTTGACCTTCCAATATTGGCAGAATGTTTGCGGCTCTCTGGACATCTTGAGGTAATCTTCGTGCAGCGCCTTCATGTCCTCCGACAGATTGTCCAACTCGTGCTACGGTAGCAAGTCCTAGCCTGGTTCATAATGATATCGCCAGAGACCCATGCTCGGTGTAGATATTTGGATGACGATGCCGATGCCGAGAAGGATAAGGATTTCTTCATCTGCTCCTTTCTTTCCTTCTCGCCGGTGCCGGCCCTTCTCTTCTTGCTTTTCTTCCTCCTATGCAGCGGCTCAGGACTCTTGCCTGCCGCCAGCGCCGCTTCCAGTGTTCCGGCAAGTGTGGCGGGAGAGAAAATCTTCCCTCTAGGTTGATCCTTCTCGCGCCTTTCCGTGGATCGATCATGGGCTCGTCCCTCGCCGCCGGGGACTGCATACCCGTCTCCCTGTACTGGTCCCCGACAAGATGGTCTTCAAGGTCTCTGAATGTCAGAGCTGTTTGGCTGAGGCCCAAGGGAGATCGTCGACCGATGGAGACGGGTTGGTGGAGGAGGGGGCCGTGCGAGGAGATGGAGCCGTGCGAGGAGAAGGCACCGCAGCTAAAATAATTTGGCTCTTCGGCCACTGGATGAAATAGTTCTTGCACTGCCCTAGCCGTGTCATTTCCTCTTCAGGGGGGACAGGGACTAACACATCGTTGTAGTCGTTGAGGACGACGTCCACCTGCACCTTCGCATGGTGCTCCCGCATAGGAACACAGTGCAGGATTGCCCCCTCCGGCGTCGGGAAGACCTGGCCGTGCGCAACCTTCACCTTCATGCCAGGGATCTGCACCGTCAGTGTGCATCTAGTGGCTTCCTGCAAAACAGGGATAGATGTGCCGTCCTAGCTGAAGTCAGGACAACGATATCAGGATTTACTGTAATGACTCGTTTTAGCGTACGAAACTTACGGTGATGCTGTCGATTTGATTCAGCGATTCCGGCCGGCCGTCCGAGGCGGATGCGCAGCTACTCCAACCAGACGGCTGGATATCGGGGACCATCGTCGCACCGCCCTGCGCTGCGACGACTTGCATACGTACCCACGTCTGCTCGGCGATCTCTCGCATTTGCTCACGGAGATTATCCATGTACTCCTGGCTGTCTCTCCTTGGGCGGCGGCGACCCTCGGGGTTTCGGGGAAACACCTTGTCCCACTTAACGCCATCCCCGACGCCTACTACATGGCCCCGATGCTCCGGTTTCTGTCGAGCCTTCGCCAGATCGTCGTTCCACCTCGGGCAGCTCGTGACGGAGTCCTGTGAGCTTGCAGGCTGCTGGCTCAGCTCTGTCTGCAAGTTATATCGCATGATGAGAAGATAGCGTATTTCGATACAACATAACTACGTAAGAAAAGACACTGAGTTGAGATGTTACCAGCCGGTTGGCCACCTCCTGGAGTTCTTCAGACTGTATAATTGGTGACCCCGTCACAGGGTCAGAGCTTGTATGCGCCCTCATATACTCCCTGGCCCGTGGCTCCCTGAGATGCGCAAAAGGAGGCACTTTCCCAGCCGCGGCCAGTTTGGCGTCCTCTATGGCCCACTTTGGCCTCTTCCCAAGGTATCCACGGCTTCCGAGCTTGTGGTCTAACTTGTTCTTGGCCCGAAGCTCCTTCCCCCAGCGACTCTTCTCTTGGAATTCTGCACTCCTTATTTCAGCAACGAATTGCTCCCAGTCTTCCTTTTCTATCTTTGGCCATCTTGCACTGATCTTCATATCCCAGTCGTCGTCCACGACCTTCTGTGCGTCGTATCGCCAAGTCTTGAGAGCCCTAGCCATGATGCGAAGGGCTGCCGCTTGGACTCTGTCCTTGTCGGCGGCACGAATCTAGTATTTGTCCCATAGTTTCCTCAATAAAGCTTCACGGGTCGACTCAGACAACTGGCTGAATTCTTTGCACGTGATCTTCACTTGTTCGCGGACTAAGCACCCGCAGGCGTTGCTGAAGGTCTGGGCGGCCTTCTGTGGACTCGCTAGAACATCTCTGACATCGTCAACTCGAGTGACGATGTACGTCCTGTCCGGCAACTGGTTGCCTTTTCTCCTAGTCAGAGATCTTGTCGGGGCCGGGGGGTGGTAGTTGTTCCTGGGGCGGCACGTCCTCTTCAGAAAGAGACTCGGAGCCAGACTCATCGCTGGAGGAGGTGGACTCCGAGGCAGGTTGATCTTCGGCAGCTGTGACGGCAGCAACGGGGGCTTGTTCCCTAGGCGGCTCGAACGGTGCCACCACGCCGAGGGCGACCCCCACGGGCTCTATTGCTCGGGTCGGCGCCCCAGCGGGAATACTACAGGATTAAGGCTCAAGAATATAAGATTAATTCATGCATAACATATTTCACATTGAAACCCTCCTGACAAAATATGTAAATGGTTCATGTATAAATGATAAGCCTCATATACAAATAGAACAATAAACAGATCAAGAAATGAAAATGAATGTGCATTTGATGGCCAGGGGCTCCATCATCACACAACATATATCCACACCTGCACACTCACACACTTGACACAGCTATTGCATTATGCACAGCACCTGGCACTACCACTATCAATACTTCTGCATAAGTGTACCTCACCGGGTTGACAGGGGATGAGGCTTCCGCAACCGGAGCGGTGGCGTCGTCGGCAACGGGCATGGCGGTGGCTTCGGCAAACTTCTGAAAGAGCATCTAGGCCCTAATTTGGTTTTGATGGTTAATGGCAACCTAAACTGGAATCTAATGTTTACATTTGAGTGTAAGCAGATCTTACAGGTTCCATGATGAAGGGCTATCCAGAGAAGGATGGCCACCAAAAAGGTACAAGGTGGTTTCAAGGACAAAGAGATGGCTGTGCTAGGGAGCTGTGCCACAGCTGAGAAGAAGCTGGTGCTGTGCAGGGAGCTGCAAGCAGGGTGATGGTGGCTTGATGCGTCAAGGGCCGTGACTTCAGCTGGTGGCAGGTGAAGCCTAGATTTGCTAGTTTCTTTGAGTCCATAGGAACCACCCGTACTACCAAGAGGGATGAAAAAGTAGCAGTTGTCTAAGGGAACCTTGCTCATTGCTCAGAGTGTTGGTCAAGGGGATTGGTGCTTTGAGGCCAATTGCCCTGTGTCAATAGCTTTGCTCAAAAGTATGTAGCTGTGTGAAAACCCTAGAGCCTTAGGCACCTGTGTGACACAGCTGTGTCACAGGTGGTCTTCTGCTCTATGTCTCAGGTACACCTCTGTACCGGGAGAGAGCTTGTAAAAGCTAAGGGATCTGCTCTGCGATAGGGTCTGCTGTGTCAGGGGTCTATCGGAGGTTCTCTCCTTTTCAGGTAGCTTAGGTAAAGTATGCTGAGGGCATGTAGTGTGCCAGGACCGGGCTGAGTAGTGCTGCTATCAGCTAAGGGTTCACCTGTGTGTGCCGCCGGTGACACAGGTGTCGGTCTGCCTGAGCCGGTTACAGTTGGGCGTAGGGTGTAGCTGTGTCACCGGTGGTTGACACCGGTGGCTCACTCAATCCTACGTGGCAACAGGGTAACGGTCAGGTGCCTGTGGACCCTATATATAGGGGACCAGGGGAGGACTCTGTCCTCAACCTTGCTCAAATCAGTGATTCTCATACGACCGTTGCAAAGCCTCCAACCACTCCACAAGAGCCAAGCGCCTAAGGGTTAGTTCGAGTGGGTTTGTGAGCTAGAGCACGAGCAAAGGTTCCTCCAAGAGATTGCTGCTGGATCATCTGTTACTCTTGGAGTTTGTCTGCTCCTAGACGGGTGTAGGAGTTGCTGGTATCACCCGAGCTTGTGTGGGTTGAACCAGTAGTTTGTGAAGGTGTTCTGAGGTCTACCTGCTGCAAGGCAAAAGGATCTCCACAAGCAAGAGAAAGAGTCCTGAAGGATCAGGTACTCGGAGAAGAAGCACGATTCAGTGCTGGCCAGCTCTTAGGAGTGGTCTCTCCAACGGAGACGTACCTTCTCTGCAAAGAGTTGGGAACTTCGGTGAAAAATCTCTGAGTCTCCTTTTACTTTCCAGTACTGCATGCTTATCTGTTTACTCTTGCTTGCTTGTGTCTCTTAGACTTGCTCTGTTGTACTTACCTTTTCACCTGTGCTAGCTTACCTTTATACCTGTGTGTGATCATCTGTTACTCAGCTGTTTCATTCACTTGTACTCATCTGTGCTAGCACCTGTGTCTCAGTTAGTCTAAGTAGATCACCTGTGTTAGGTTATCTTTTCACCTGTGCCTTTCACCTGTGTGACAGCTGTGTGTTAATTTACACATAGTTCTCATCTGTGTCACTCACCTGTGTCACAGCTGTCACTATTAATCTGTGAAGTTAACCTGACAACTTAAATAGAAGACTTAAAAAGGGGAAATTTTATAAGCCAACTATTCACCCCCCCTCTAGTCGGCATCTCGGTCCTTTCAATTGGTATCAGAGCAAGGTTGCTCTTTGAATTGGCTTAACCGCCAGAGTAAAAGATGTCGGGCTATGAGGGTAAAATACCTGTCTTCACTGGATCTAACTATGCTTTCTGGAAGAGGAAGATGCAGATGCATCTTACCGCTATCGATCCAGATGTCTGGGATGTTGTTGATGCAGGATACAAGGTGGAGAAGGCTGATGCTCTCACCATCAACGACAAAAGAAATATCCAGAATAATGCCAGAGCTGCCACTGCCATCTTCATGGGCTTGCAAGAGCATGACTTTAACAGAGTCAGCACACTGGAGTCTGCTAAGGAGATTTGGGATACCCTTCAGCAGATATATGAAGGCAGTGACACTCTGAAGAAGTCCAAGAGAGGACTGCTGGAGTCAACTCTAGAGAGATTTGAGCATGAACATGGAGAAGACATAAATTCTCTATACTCAAGATTGACTCTCATCACCAATCAACTGAAGGCATTGGGTTCCAACCGAGTTGAGGATGAAGATGTCATCAAGAAATTCTTATCTGTGCTGCCCAAAGCCTTACAGAACCCTAGTCTTGATGCTCAAGGAGAAAGAGGGATTCAGTAGGATGAAGCCTACAGAAGTGCTGGGAAGAATCCTCACTCATGAGATGGAGCTCAAACAAGAGGGCAAGCACAGCACCTCCTCAGGACCCAAGAAGAATATTGCTCTGAAGACCACTGCTCAAGCTTCACTACCAGACAGTGATAGCAGTGATGATCTATCTGATGACATGTCAAGTGGTGAAGAGAATGAGCTGCTCCTTCTTACCAGAAACTTCAGAAAATTCTATAGGAAGAAGAAGCAGTTTGGATCAACAGATAGATTCAGAGGCAAGAAGCCCTCCAAGGACAACAAGTGTTTTGAATGTGGCAAGGAAGGCCACTTCGCAGCTGATTGCCCCAGCAAAAGGAAGGACAAAGGGAAGAAGAAGGAATTCCACAACAAGAAGAAGACTTTCAACAAGCATCCTTCCTATTCCAAGAACAAGGCTACTGCTAGAGCCTATGTAGGTCAAGCCTGGGTTTCAGATGACTCTGGTTCAGATGGAGAATCAGAAGAAGAAGAAGTCCAGGTCGCTGGGATAGCAATCTCCATGGCTGACACACCCAGCTGTGTCACAGCCAAGCCAGACAGCTCCAAGCTGATCTCCAAAGCTGATCAAGCTTCATCTACCCCTGCTCCCTTATGCCTCATGGCTAAGGACTCCAAGGTATTAACTGAAGATGATTTCCCTGATTATGCTGAACTAATGGATATCTTGGAGAGAACAGAGAAGGGTTTCTGCAGGGAGAGGAAGGAGAACATATCCCTTAGGGATAAGTTGAGGGAGCTGAGAGAGACCTGTGATGAAATCACAGATGACAGGGAGGATCTCAGGTTGAATCATGAGAACCTGGAGATAGCTCATGAGAAGCTTAGATTGGCACATGAGCTTCTCCTCAAGGAGCATGAAGAGTTAAAGGCAAAGCATGCCTTA
The DNA here is from genome assembly GCA_019208055.1 of Stipa capillata. Classification (NCBI taxonomy): domain Eukaryota; kingdom Viridiplantae; phylum Streptophyta; class Magnoliopsida; order Poales; family Poaceae; genus Stipa; species Stipa capillata. The sequence continues at coordinate 75,284 of JAGXJF010000945.1, read as the reverse complement.
TGCATTGATATTTCTGATAATATTGCTGAAGCTATGCCTTTACCTGCTCCTACTGTCATTGAATCATGTCTAAACTGTGCCAGCAGAATCAATATTCTAACATCTACAGGTGGAGTGATAGACAACTCTAAGGAGGCTTCAACCTCTATTGTTACTAACTCTGTGGATGCAGCTGAGCACAACAAGCTCAAAGAGGAGCTAGAAGAGCTTAAGAGGCTCATGAGGAAAGGTCTCTGCAGTGCCAACATTGGCATGCAAAACTATCAGCTTATAAGAGCTGAAATGCTGAGAAAGAATGAAGGCCGAAGAGGCTTGGGTTACTCTGCTCCTACTGCTAAAGATAAACTGCCTGCTGCCACTAACATCTGTCTTGCAGCAAAATTTGTGAAACAGGCAGGAACTAATGACAACAAGAGTGTTGGTCATGAGCAGAGAAAGAGGAATGAAAGCAAGCATTCCCTCTAACCCAAGCTATGTTTTGCAGAAGGATAAGAAGGGAAAGATAGTGGCCAAGTACATAGGTCGCAGGCGCCTGACGAAGTGGTTGCCTGCCATCTGGGTGCCTAAGTCTACTCTTGCCGGTGTCACCGGTGGTTTACACAGCTGTGTACCCACCTGTGTCACAGGCAGATCTAACAGGCCACTAACCCATGTGTTTAAGGTTGCAGGTGACTCTCAGCCAAAGAAGATCAAAGTCATATCATCTGTTGCTGATGCTGCTAACCTTAAGCACAAATATGCTATATATACATCTGCTACCTCTGCTTATGATAAAACTGCAAAGGGAACCAAACATGTTTGGGTCCCTAAGTATCATCACTAATCTTGCAGGATACTGTCTCCAGTAGAACTGATTGGATTGTGGACAGTGGATGTACACAACATATGACTGGAGGCAGAGAGGAGTTTGTAGAGATCACAAGTGAGAATCTTCCAAGCAAACATGTGATCTATGCAGACAACTCAAAAGGGAAGGTAAATGGCATTGGTAAGGTTGCCATATCTGAAAATCACTCCTTATCCAATGTAATGCTTGTTGATCAGATAGGCTATAGTCTGATGTCTGTGTCACAGCTGTGTGACACAGGCATGAAAGTCTCCTTCTATCCTGAAAAGGTTATAGCTTCTAAACTATCTGATGACTCACAAGTATTTGAAGGATGCAGGTCTGGTAAGCTATACATTGTGAACTTCTATGAACAGCCTGCAGCAGCTCCATGGTGCCTAATGGCCAAGACCAGCCTTGGATGGCTGTGGCACAGGCGGCTAGGACATGCAGGGATGAAGCTCCTGAACAAGCTGAGCAAGCATGACTACGTCAAAGGCTTGGAGAAGGTGAAGTTCGAAAAGGACAAACCCTGCAGCGCATGTCAAGCCGGAAAGCAAGTTGGAGCTGCCCATCGACCTAAGAACATCATGACCACCTCCACTCCCTTCGAGCTCATACACATTGACCTATTTGGTCCAACAACATATGAGAGCTTAGGAGGTAACAAATATGGCTTTGTCATTGTAGATGACTTTTCTAGGTATACTTGGGTTTTCTTTTTGAAGGAGAAGACACAGGTGTACAAGAAGTTCAAGCATCTCATTGTCAGAGTCCAAAATGAGTGGAAGGTGAATCTTGTGAAGGTCAGGAGTGACAATGGGAGTGAGTTCAAGAACTCCAAGGTGGAAGCATTTCTGGACAAGCATGGAATCAAGCATGAATTTTCAGGTCCATATGCTCCACAACAGAATGGAGTGGTGGAGAGGAAGAACAGAACGCTGATAGAGATGGCAAGGACTCTTCTAGACGAATACAAGACTTCACCAAGATTTTGGGCTGAAGCTGTCAACACTGCCTGTCACTCTATCAACAGAATATACCTTCATCCACTACTCAAGAAGACTCCCTATGAACTGCTCACCAACAGCAAGCCTAACATATCATACTTCAGAGTATTTGGTTGTAAGTGCTACATTCTTAGGAAAGGCAAACGCCTAACTAAGTTTGAAGCTAAATCTGATGTTGGTATATTCCTTGGTTATTCCACTAACTCCCATGCCTATAGAGTCTTTAACACTACCTCTCAGGTTGTTGAAGAATCTATAGATGTGGATTTTGATGAGTCTTATGGCTCCCAAGGAGAGCAAGTTGCTATTGATGTAGGAAATGAGGATATTCTAAAGAAGTCCACCGGTGAGATCAGACCCACCATCAAGGAGGAGCCTGCCTCACCAAGTGATCAAGAACCCTCTTCTGCATCAATCCTTGAAGACACTGGAGATCATGAAATAGAGTTCGAGTGCAACCCAGCCAATGATCAGCTTGACGCAGAAGCCTTCATGCACCCAGCTGTGTCACAGGAAGAACTACCGGTGTCACAGGCAACTCCATCAGCTGTGACACAGGCAGTTGACCCCGATCCCCTTGTGATCAGCCGGCTGCAGAAGGATCACCCTGTGGACAACATCATCGGTGCCATTAATAGGGGAGTGACCACTCGATCTCGAATTGCTAATTTTTGTGAACATTACTCCTTTGTTTCAAATGTTGAACCCAGGACCATAGGTGAAGCTCTAAAGGATGCTGATTGGATCAATGCTATGCATGAAGAGCTCAACCAGTTCGAGAGGAATGAAGTATGGTCACTGGTGGAAAGACCTAAAGACCATAATGTGATTGGAACCAAATGGGTCTTTAGGAACAAGCAAGACACAAATGGACTGGTGGTAAGAAACAAAGCCAGACTTGTGGCACAAGGATTCACACAAGTAGAAGGTCTGGACTTTGGAGAAACATTTTGCCCCTGTGGCAAGACTTGAAGCCATCAGAATCCTGTTAGCCTATGCTGCTCATCACAATATCAAGCTGTACCAGATGGATGTCAAGTCTGCATTTCTGAATGGTAAGCTTTCTGAGATTGTATATGTAGAGCAGCCACCAGGTTTTGAAAATGATAAAAAGCCATACCATGTTTACAAATTGCACAAAGCTTTATATGGTCTAAAACAAGCACCAAGAGCATGGTATGACACATTGAAAGAATTTCTAATAAGCAATGGATTTAAAATGGGCTTAGTTGATACAACTCTATTCACTAAAAGAAATGGAAAAGAATTATTTGTGTGCCAAATTTATGTCGATGACATAATATTTGGCAGTACTAACCGTTCCATGAGTGAAGAGTTTAGCAAGCTGATGACCAAGAGATTTGAGATGTCTTTGGATGGAGAACTCAAGTACTTCCTAGGACTTCAGATCCATCAACTGAAGGAAGGTACTTTCATCTCTCAAGAAAAGTTCACCAAAGACATCATCACCAAGTTTGGCATGAAGGATGCAAAAGGTATACACACTCCCATGCAAACTAATGGCCATCTTGATCTAAACACTGAAGGTAAGTCTGCTGATCAAAAGGAATTTAGATCTATGATAGGCTCATTGCTATATTTGTGTGCATCTAGGCCTGATATTATGCTTAGTGTTTGTATGTGTGCTAGATTCCAAGCTAACCCTAAGGATTGTCACAGAGTGGCAGTCCGCAGGATTCTGAGATATTTGATTCACACTCCAGGGTTTGGCTTGTGGTATCCTAAAGGTGCAAACTTTGAGCTAGTTGGCTATTCTGATAGCGACTATGCTGGGTGTAAGGTTGACAGAAAAAGCACCTCAGGTACCTGTCAGTTCCTAGGGCACTCACTGGTGTCCTGGTCATCCAAGAAACAAAATTCTGTAGCCCTTTCCACTGCAGAAGCTGAGTATATAGCTGCTGGTAGTTGTTGTGCTCAATTGTTATGGATGAGGCAGACCTTGAAAGATTTCAACATATCTTTTAATCAAGTACCCCTCTTCTGTGATAATGAAAGTGCAATCAAGTTAGCCAACAACCCAGTACATCACCAAAGATCCAAACATATAGAAGTGAGGCACCACTTCCTTAGAGACCATGTAGAAAAAGGAGATATACAGCTGTGCCATGTAAGGACTGAAAAACAATTAGCTGATATATTCACCAAGCCCTTAGATGAGACTAGATTCTGTGCCCTGAGGAGTGAATTGAATATCATTGATGTCTCTAACCTGCAATAAAAGGTTTGGCTTGGTGTCTAGCTGATGTGATTTTATCTTTATCATTTGCATCTCTGTACCTGTGCTACCCACCTGTCTCACAGGTGTGTGCTTTGCATCATGCTGAATCATATCTTATAGTCTGTAAAGTGCACTTTTGTGTACAAGTCTTCATCTAGATTAACTCATGTCAGCTTGAGCTTTGCTTGATTGATTTTCTGGCGAGCTGACACTGAGAAGATCACTTAAGGACATTCTGATAGTGCTAATGCTTTCTCTCTTATCTAAAGTCAATCCATCTGGGTGTTCACTAGATGAAATACTTGTCACCTGAGTCTCCCAGCTGTGTCTCAGGTGAATGCTTTGAAAATCCCATAGGCCAGAGTATACATCTCTTTCACCTGTGTCACAGGTCCTTATGTCAGCTGTGACACAGCCACTCTATAACCTCTGGGCCTATATAAAGAGGTGCTGCGTCCACACAGAAACCGCTTCGAACTCCCATACCCAAAACTTCCGCCGTGCGCCAATTTTTCGAGTTCTCATCTTTTTCGCCGGTTTCGCCATCGAAATTTCTTCAACAAGTTGAAGGAAGCATTCCGTTGATCTCTAACGTCGATTCAACCGCAGCAAAGTTCAATCTCGATCAAAGTAAGCCTCTGCAAAACCCTCCTTTGCGCTCAGTTCATGTTCTAGGTCTTGATAGCCTAATCTATTAGCGCATTGGTCCATATTAGGGTTGGTCTTACTCTTGTGCCATCTTTAAATCTCATCCAAGCTAAAATCGGCCAGCAAATCTTTGTCAAACTCAAAATTCCATGAATTTGCTGTCCGCCCCCCGCACATAGCTGTGTCACCGCTAGGGTCTCACCTGTCACACAGGTGTGCCTATTCAACAGGCTAAGACCTCGGTAAAGCTCTAAGTCCTCACCTGTGTCTGCTTATCCTAACACAGGTGTCTAACACAGCTATTACTCTGCATCAAATGAACACCTCTTACCTACTTCTTTCTTATCTATCTTGTCTCAGCAGATGTCTTCAGGTTCTGAGAAAGCTGACAGTGCTCTGAAATGGTCTGATCCAGAGAAATCTCCCAAGGAATTAGTTATCTCAGATTCGGATCAAGAGAGAGAGAGGCTGAGACAGAAACAGGAGGCTGCAGAGAAAAGAAAGGCACAGCAAAGGGCATACAGACAGAGAGTGGCTGCTGGAAAGAAGGCAGCTGCTTCTAAAGCTAGTTCTCAGGGTGCTCCATCTAAAAGGACAAGGTCCTCAGCTGCAGTTGAGCACACTTCTTTGGGAAAAGAGGCTGCCAAGAAGGGCAAAAAGATAGCAAAGAAATCTCCAAAGCCATCCATTGAAGATGTAGTGGCGCCAAGTGGCACACTCACAATCAGGGAACCTACTCCACCGCCTAAAGTGTCTCAAGAAGACTTGAGCATGATCAGATAATCCTTGAAGAGATGGATAAGTTAGCAGCTCAGATAAGAGAAGAAACAGATGAAGAAACCAAGAAAAAGCTGAACACTATCTACACTGCCAAAAGCTTTGAGCTTTCAGATGCTGCAAGGCCTGTTTCCATGGGCATTCCTGTTCCAACAGAACAAGATAAGGAACTGTTAAGAGAAATTGCAGATTTACGCAAGCAGTTGCAGTCAACATCCTCTCATGATGCTGCAGTCGAAATCAGGAAGCAAATCCTTGAAAAGCAAGATAAGCTCTCAGCAAAATCCTTGTTGTCAGGGTCTAAGGATCAGAAAGGCTTATCTAAAACTGATGCCAGAGATAGTCATCTTCTTCAACAGATAGAAGAGCTGCTGAAGAAAGCAAAGTCTTTGCCCAAAGGTCTTGAGAAACAATATCTATTGGCTGAAATCAGACTCAAGAGAGGTCAGCTATCTGAAGATTTCAGAAAACCTCCTCAAGCTCGATCTTTTCTCCAACCAGGTCTCAGCAAGGATGATGTTAAAACACTTCTTGCTGCAGAGATTAATACTTTGCTTGGAAAGATAAGAAGGACACCTCGGGGCGCTGAGAAACAAGCTTTGCAGGCTGAGCTCAAAACCAAGCAGGGGATGCTTTCTGGTGCAATTCCTATCCCTAAGCTGATGCTCCAGCAGCTCCAAAGAGAAAGAGATCTAATACAGTGGAAATCACTGAGGAGCCTGCTGCAAAGAAGTCTGAACAAGAACCTGAGATTGAAATAATCTCTGAAACAACCCAGAGCTCTAAGCCGTCTCTCAAAGATCAGTTGGATCAGCAGAAGAAAGATCTTCAAGAAATCAAGAAGGAAAACGCTACCACCTGTGTCACAGGTAGCTACTCAGGCAAGTTTGGCAAACAGACATATCAGAGGAAAGGAAGAAAATCTCAGAGTTCAACCAGCATTGATTCTGTTTCAACTCTGGATGTTCAGAAGCCAATGTCTCCCTCTCAGTTTCTAGTCTCTGAAGCTGAAGATCCAGCTGCTCCAAGGCTCAAGTGCATGCAGCTTCAAAACAAGTCTCAACAGAGTCTCCAGTGGCTGCAAAATCATCAAGTCCACAGCTGTCTCAACCAGCTGTGCCTCAGGCAGGAGAAGAAGCTCAAGACTCTCACCGGTCTCCATCACCTGTGTCACCGCCAGCTGACCCAGCTCAGTCAGTTCAACCACCTGTGTCATCACCTGTGGCACAGGTCAGTAAGTCAGCTGAGCAGAAGAAAGGAAGAAAGCTCTGAGAGCTCATCTGATGATGGAAGAGGTGTGTCTGTAACTCCTCCAAGGCCAAGAAAAGCCAAAGCTGATTCTGATGAAGACTATCAGGGAGAGAGCCCGTCTCCAAGTGACAAATCAGCAGAAGAAGCTGAAGAAGAAGAAAAGGAGGATGAAGTGGCAGAATATGAGGACAGCTCTCCCAGTCACTCAGTCAGAGAAGAAGACATGGAGGATAAATATCATTACATCTTCTCTCATGCTCTGAGGACTGAGGCCAATCAGATGGAATTTATTTCTAGAGCTGATGCCAAGAAACTGCCAAAGAGTGATCCCAAGAGATCCAAGAGCAAAGTTGCCTCAATGAGACCAAGTTCATTCATAAAGATGAGGTCAACAAACCCATACTTCTCTGAAGATCAGGAGTTTATAGCTCCATCTTGCTCAGACCCCAGATTCCACAATGATCATCAAAAGGGGTGATATACCATGAGATACTTGCCTCCAAAGGATTTGTAGATTGCAAGACCATTGACTGGTCAGCTATGACAGATTCAAGACTGAGAGCAGTTCCTTCTCTGATCCAAGCCTCAGGTCTTGAATTCCTATGCAATCTTCAGCAAGCTTATGATCCTGAGATCATCAAGGAGTTCTATGCCACAGTTTGGATAGAACAGAAGAATCAGGATGTTATGCTCTGGATGACAAGAGGTCAACTTCTTTCAATCACAGCTCCAGAGTTCAATAGCTTAATGCATGCTCCTCTGGAACCAGGCATGCCAAATCTTTTCAAGCTTGCACCAGTTCCTAATGAAGTGAGAAGAAAATTTTATCCAAGGAACTTCAGATTCCCTGCCAAGGCCCCTACAGATCATGTCTATTTCAAGGGTATAACCATCACTGCCAAGCATCTGATCAAGATTCTCAATGTCACTCTTCAACCCAAAGGGGGTAACACAGATGCTGTCTACAATGCAACCTGGCAGATATTGGTGCATATAGCCAAGAATCAGCACTTTGATGTAGCAAGATACATTTTTCATGAGATAGATGCTGTTTCCAAGGATAAAAAGGCTAAGCTGAGGTATGGGATCGTACATCATGTACATGATCCTTCAAAGAACAAGTCTTCTGAGCTCTTCTCTTGACCTCTCTGTGAAGACAATCAAAACCCAGCTTAGACCTCAGGTAGATGATCATCCAGATGAGGTTGCAGTCCCTGCATTATTTGGAGACTCCCCTGGACCAGCTGTGTCATCTCCCAGTCACACAGCTGCTCGACCTGCTCCTCCTCGGTCATCACCTGTTCAAAGACAAGTCCCCACCGGTGCCACAGCTGCTGCACCTGTGCTAAACCCAGATGATGATGATGATGATGACACCTCTTGCAACCCTTCCACAGCTTTTGTGACCAAGGTCATTCCAGCTCATCTCTCTGCTCTGCGAAAAGAAAATCGCCAGCTTCGAGAAGAAGTCTCTCATCTGAAAGCCGACATGGATCAAGTGCAATCTCAGCTCTCAGATATGTCCAATCAGCTCTCAGCATGTCCACCAGTTCTCAGAGGTTCTCCAGCTGCTGAAGAGCAAGTCTTCTTGAAGCATCTCTTCCTCCTGTCTTCCTTTTTGGGTGTTTTAGTGTCAAAGGGGGAGAGAGAGTGTAGAGTAAGGGGGAGAGAGAGTAGAGTGATGCAAGGGAAAAGCTAATTATTTTCAAAATGATGTATCAAGACTTGGTTCTTCTGTTGTATCTTATGTCTTGATAACATCGTATCTTTTTATGCAAATCTTTTGATCTGATACATGTCTTATGCATTCTTATGCTCACTTTTATATGTTGGAATGCTCTGATACACATTTTTGGTATGCTTTAAATGCACATCTTGCTCTGATACAAACATGTGTGAATGTTCAGATTCATAGTTTGCTTTGTTATACATGCTTTATGGTTCTGATACCATTTATATGTGTATGCTCTGATATGTACATGTCTATCATGCCCTGATGCACATATCAAATGCTTAATTCATATGCTCTGATATCTTTGTGCATTTTGTGCTCTGATGTACATATGTTTTTAATATGGCTTGCTCTGACTTTCATGTATGCTCTGATAAGGAACATAATGCTCTGATCATTCATCAACATACTTAAACTGATAAGAATGCAAGTCATCAGGAAATACTTCCCATGCTTAAAACATGTTAACTGTGCATCTCTTGTCAAACAAATCTTTTATGCACAGATTCAGGGGGAGTATATTCTATCAACTTTCACATGTTTCAATTCTTCAATTCTATATATTTGAATGTGTGAAGCTTGGGTTGCCACTAACCACCAAAAAGGGGGAGATTGAAAGAGCATCTAGGCCCTAATTTGGTTTTGATGGTTAATGGCAACCTAAACTGGAATCTAATGTTTACATTTGAGTGTAAGCAGATCTTACAGGTTCCATGATGAAGGGCTATCCAGAGAAGGATGGCCACCAAAAAGGTACAAGGTGGTTTCAAGGACAAAGAGATGGCTGTGCTAGGGAGCTGTGCCACAGCTGAGAAGAAGCTGGTGCTGTGCAGGGAGCTGCAAGCAGGGTGATGGTGGCTTGATGCGTCAAGGGCCGTGACTTCAGCTGGTGGCAGGTGAAGCCTAGATTTGCTAGTTTCTTTTGAGTCCATAGGAACCACCCGTACTATCAAGAGGGATGAAACAGTAGCAGTTGTCTAAGGGAACCTTGCTCATTGCTCAGAGTGTTGGTCAAGGGGATTGGTGCTTTGAGGCCAATTGCCCTGTGTCAATAGCTTTGCACAAAAGTATGTAGCTGTGTGAAAACCCTAGAGCCTTAGGCACCTGTGTGACACGGCTGTGTCACAGGTGGACTTCCGCTCTATGACTCAGGTACACCTCTGTACCGGGAGAGAGCTTGTAAAAGCTAAGGGATCTGCTCTGCGATAGGGTCTGCTGTGTCAGGGGTCTATCGGAGGTTCTCTCCTTTTCAGGTAGCTTAGGTAAAGTATGCTGAGGGCATGTAGTGTGCCAGGACCGGGCTGAGTAGTGCTGCTATCAGCTAAGGGTTCACCTGTGTGTGCCGCCGGTGACACAGGTGTCGGTCTGCCTGGGCCGGTTACAGTTGAGCGTTGGGTATAGCTGTGTCACCGGTGGTTGACACCGGTGGCTCACTCAATCCTACGTGGCAACAGGGTAACGGTCAGGTGCCTGTGGACCCTATATATAGGGGACCAGGGGAGGACTCTGTCCTCAACCTTGCTCAAATCAGTGATTCTCATACGACCGTTGCAAAGCCTCCAACCACTCCACAAGAGCCAAGTGCCTAAGGGTTAGTTCGAGTGGGTTTGTGAGCTAGAGCACGAGCAAAGGTTCCTCCAAGAGATTGCTGCTGGATCATCTGTTACTCTTGGAGTTTGTCTGCTCCTAGACGGGTGTAGGAGTTGCTGGTATCACCCGAGCTTGTGTGGGTTGAACCAGTAGTTTGTGAAGGTGTTCTGAGGTCTACCTGCTGCAAGGCAAAAGGATCTCCACAAGCAAGAAGAAAGAGTCCTGAAAGATCAGGTACTCGGAGAAGAAGCACGATTCAGTGCTGGCCATCTCTTAGGAGTGGTCTCTCCAACGGAGACGTACCTTCTCTGCAAAGAGTTGGGAACTTCGGTGAAAAATCTCTGAGTCTCTTTACTTTCCTGTACTGCATGCTTATCTGTTTACTCTTGCTTGCTTGTGTCTCTTAGACTTGCTCTGTTGTACTTACCTTTTCACCTGTGCTAGCTTACCTTTATACCTGTGTGTGATCATCTGTTACTCAGCTGTTTCATTCACTTGTACTCATCTGTGCTAGCACCTGTGTCTCAGTTAGTCTAAGTAGATTACCTGTGTTAGGTTATCTTTTCACCTGTGCCTTTCACCTGTGTGACAGCTGTGTGTTAATTTACACATAGTTCTCATCTGTGTCACTCACCTGTGTCACAGCTGTCACTATTAATCTGTGAAGTTAACCTGACAACTTAAATAGAAGATTTAAAAGGGGGAAATTTTATAAGCCAACTATTCACCCCCCTCTAGTCGGCATCTCGGTCCTTTCACCTTCTGGGTGGCTTCGGCGGCTGCGGCTTCGGCGGCGGCACGGCTCGGGGAGTCCATCTTCTATGAATAACTTCTACAAGACTACTTAGTATACAAAACAGGAAGCACTATATAAGATTTTATCATTTAAAGAGTATAGAAAAAAGAGAGAGATTAGAACGAATATACAAAACAGAAAACATATTGTAAGACAAGTGAAGAGAAGAGTGTGAGATTCAGTTAGACTGAAAAAACAAGAGCAGGCTTTAAAAAATGAAGCTAGACGAGCAAGAGATAGATTTAGATGAAAGAGTTAGAGTTAGAATTAACAGATTAAAAGAATAAACACAAGATAAATAGAGAGAGAAGAAGCGTTAAGCGAGATAAGAGAGAGTAGTAAGAATTGACTTATAAGAGAAGAGCTGTAATATAGAACAGTAATAGAGAGATAAGAACAGAAAGAAGAGAATAACAAACGAATTCTTAAAGTCATGTATATGATAAGTAAAATATGAAGTAGATATATTGAATAAGATTGAGACGAGTAGAAAGAAATAAGAAAACAGAAAAGAAGAGAGACACAAGTGTCTACAACAAGTAGCACGAAAGAAGTAAGAAAGAGAAGATGTTATAAAGTTAAGAGAAGAACTATTTATAAGCTAAGAAAAGATAGAAAGAAAAAACAGTGATGATAGATATTGAAAGATGAAGAAGTAAAGAAGAATTAAGAACAGAAGAGATAATTGCGAGAGTAGTAAGTGAGTTGTGTTGATAAAAGAAATCAAGATAATTGAAAAGAGTAGCACACAACTAAAATTGAATATAGCATGAAAAAAACTAATGATACGATGAAATGATTGATTATAAAGATGTAACTTAGAACAAGAGTGTAAGTTAATGTGATGAGAAGAGAGAAAGTACTATTTAATGAGTAGAGAACAATAGAAATAAAGAGAGACTATAGTTTTACAAGTAGCATACTGACAAGATATCATTGAATTTAATTTATCACAGACACATGTCAAGTTGCATCACAAATCCACAATACAGAATTCCTAAGATCAAGAAATAGAAGGAAAATAGGACACAAGGGTATGAGTAGGCACAAGAGTATTACCCAAGAGTGGGCTTCTCCTTCGAGCTGCAAAGAAACAAATAGAGAACATAAATTAGATGATACCATGAAAAAAATGGAAAGAAAATATCTTTTCTTTAGAACATGGTAAAACTGAAACACAACTAGACCAGTGGTACAGCACCTGCATGCATATCAACATACAGGTGTAATTAACAAGGAAACATAGCTGGGAAATGAAAACAAAACAACCAGGAAATTAGAGAGCAATGAAAGATCGATCCGCCACAATTGCAGTAAACATAGATAGCAGATTAATTAAAAAATTTACAAACAATCTTCGTGACACTCAAATACAAGAACAAAATCCAAAGCTTGCTGTTCTAAATCCAAAGCTCGTGCAAGTACAGCATAAGCTAAACCCTAAACTTGATCCATAATCACAAATTATCCAAGCATCCAGACATTAGCAATTGCTTCTAGCTAATCATGAAATTGAAATAATTTTCCATAATCACAAATCACGGAGGAGGCCGGATCCTGGACGAACCCTAGACCGGTGGCAGGATGGCCGGCAGTGGGAGTGGGCCAGGAGGGTAGATCCGAGGGGCGAATGGGGGTGCGGGGAGAGGCAAGATGGCGAGGAGGAATAGGGTTACCTGGGACGGGAGCAGGGAGAAGAGGACGCCGGCGGAGAGGCGGCTTCGGGGAGGCGGGGGCGGCGCTCGGGGACGCTTGGCCGGAGACCGGGGAGCCAGGGCCGGCTTCGGGGAGGTGGGGGCGGCGCTCGGGGAGGCTTGGCCGGCGTCGGGGAGGACGAGGTGGCGGCGGAGCAGCCTGGCGGCGTCGGCGGAGAACCGTCTCGCTGCTGGTTCGAATAGAACGCGCGGGACTTGGCGAAATTTTCGCCAAGTCCCACGTGGCTTATATACGATATGGAGTATCACTGACGGGCTATCTATACTCGCCCGTCAGTGGTAGGACCTGCAGCTTGGCCATACGGGCTTCGCCACTGACTGGCGTTTGTTAAGTGCCCGTCAGTAGAGCTTCTGTTGTGCATTTCCATTCAGCACCTATTGCACAAATATATTCACAATTTCACAAATATGTTCACAAATTTCACAAACATTCACAATTCTCACAAATATAGTCATATATTTCACAAACATCCATAAATTTCACAAATATACACAAATTTTCATAAATTTCAGAAATATTCACAAATATAAAATTTGATAGAACTTATTCGTAATGACATAACACTTCACGTAACCGTTAATCACAGGTATGAAAGAAAACAAGTATATTTGACGAGCGACATAATAAAGTTTTTTAAACAACTAATCTAGTGATTCCCGCTTAAGTTTAGCTTCGGAAACTGGGGGCCGGCGTAGAATTCACCCATTGGATTGATTATTTCAAGATTGATAATTTTGGCGAAGACTCTTTGGATGCGGGCAAAGTCCTGACGCCAATCATATGCTTGATGTCCTAGCTCACTCCAAGCCTTCAGTTCTTTCATATCCTTCCAATGCTTGTTCTTGTACCGGACAAATAGGTCCATACGGGCACAGGTGTAGTACCCACATGTCACGCTACCTTCGGGCTGAACTCTGCAAGGGAACTTGTAATGGTGTACCAATTTTGTCGCTTTTGCAGGTATTTTTCGATGGCCCGAGAACTTGGATCTGAAAAAGGCTGCATCCAAAATCTCAGCGATATTTTTGAAGTCCGCTGTCTTTTTCGATGAGGAGTCGAAATAGAATGCCTTGGCCCAGCTTGGAACTATCACAAATGAGCACCCAGTGGTCGCTGCGTCAATGTGAACAAATGAACGTAAGAAGGCGGAGATACATGCGTAAAAAAACAAAAAAATTCATACGGTGCTGAGTTAAAGGACTTACGGAGGGTTGTAGGGGGCTAGTATGGTATCCTTGTCCTTATGCACAATGAAGACACGCGATAGATATTCTGTTAGAAAGTCTCGACCGTCCGTGGTAGCAGCGTAGCCTTCGTTCATGCATATCGGATCGACTATCCCGATATTGGAGTCCTGTAGACGTCTGCACTCTTGGGCTTCATAGAGAGCCCATAGCCTGACCATCGTGGTGTCGAGCCTGTAGAGGTTGAACATATGGAAGAGGTCTTCAAAATTGATGTCGAAGGTGTCCTGGTGGTTTTCCATGAAGAAGTTGTAATCTCTTGGCACCTTGACCTTCCAATATTGGCAGAATGTTTGCGGCTCTCTGGACATCTTGAGGTAATCTTTGTGCAGCGCCTTCATGTCCTCCGACAGATTGTCCAACTCGTCCTGCGGGAGCAAGTCCTGCCCTGGTTCGTAATGATATCGCCAGGCCCACGAGCCCAAGCCGCGCAGAGGACCAGTGGTGGCCCGAAGAAGCAGTGCGAGTTGTAAGGAATTCAAAAGCGTGGCGCGCAGCTGCCCTTTTATGCTAGTGCGTGCGCTGCTCGCTCGGCGAGGTGGGACTAAATATGTGCACTACTAGTGATGGTAGCATTACCACTGACGGGCCACTTAATTCCGCCCGTCAATGCTACTGGGCCACCACTGATGGGCTCTTAACGGCCGCCCGTCAGTGGTACTGCTCTGCGTTAGGGTTAGGAATTACCACTGACGGACATTTTAAAGCCGCCCGTCAGTGGTATCCAGTTTGGTGCATTTGCCTTGTTTTAGTCTTGGCCTAATGTCTATGTTGTTTTTTATTACTTGCTCATTTTTGGCATATGTGTAATGGTGTAAAAATAGAATAGAGTAGATAGGACTGGAGGGGTCTATTTAGTTCGGCGCGACCGCGCGCCCCCCGGCGAGGCCGGCCGTTTGCCGCGGAACCCTCCCTATGATGTGCTATCCGTGCTCTGGCGGAGAGGTTGTCAAACACCGCACGCACGCGTGCTGTTTTTCTTGGACAAATGGGCCGCGACACGTCCGGTTGTCGTTGCAGCCTACCTATCTAAATCTAAACGTCTCAGATCAGAAGAGAGAAACGAGAGAGTAACAGAGTGTAACTGCAAAATGTACCCGGTGGCCGGTGCACAAAAATATTCCTTCGAGTGTGTTCTGCACCAATCTAGTTGCACATTTCTGGTAATACGTGCGCGGACCTCTCTAGACCACGTCTCGCATGCAACCGGCCAGCCACTGGCCACGTGCGCGGACCTCTCGAGTTGATCGCCTCTTGAATTTTGTCGTTTAGCGCGAGTCAACAATATTACACCATTACACATACATAGCTCGCTAGGTTTCACAAACATATACAAACACACATAGCTCGCTAGGTTTCAATAATATAATGTCATCCAAACATAGACATTATTATACAAACACACATAGTTCGCTAGGTTTCGTCGTCTTCGACAATCTTCTCATGAATAGTAATCTTCTTGGTGGTATACGTTAGTCCTTCGGCGTGGGTGCATCTGATTTGGTACTGAATTATAAACATGTATCGCCTTCTGTCCGCGTGCATGGCCTTCACCATCGAGCCTACCCATGTGGCGCGAAACAGGAACACCGATAGACTTTTGATCAGCCAAGTAATCCGTGCAGAACTCGACACACTCTTCGGCAACATAGCCTTGGATGATGCTACCTTCCGGTTGTGACCTGTTACGAACGTAGCGCTTCACAATCCCATTGTACATTTCCAAGGGGTACATGTTGTGTAGGAAAACGGGACCTAGGTCCAGTATCTCCGAGACGATATGGATCATGAGATGTACCATGATATCGAAGAATGCTGGAGGGAAGTACATCTCAAGTTCGCATAGTATGACAATGATCTCCTCCTGCAGTTTATGGCAACGCGTAACCGAGATCGACTTCTGTGATATCGTGTTGAAAAAGTTACACAGATTCAAGATTGTCTTGCGGACCCCCGGCTCCATGAGACCTCTGATTGCAACAGGAAGTATCTGTGTGATCATGACATGACAATCATGAGACTTCATACCAATTAGTCGGCGAGTCTTCATGTCAACTAATCTCCCGATGTTTGCCGAGTAACCGGAAGAAACTTTGACACATTGGAGGCACTCCAAGAAACTAACGATCTCTTTTTTGCTCAGGGTGTAACAAGCAGCGGGACAGTCTGTCTTGATTCTGATTGCACCCGTGCCCAACTTGGTCGTTTGCTTGGTTGCCCACAGCTTCTTTCTTATACCCAAGTATTCCATGTCAGCTCGTGCCTTTGGTCCATCTTTTGTCTTGTCTAACATGTTTAGCAGGATACCGAGCAGGCTGTCGCACACATTTTTTTAACATGCATGACATCTATGCTGTGACGTGTGCTTAGGAATCTCCAGTAAGGTAAATCCCAAAACATGGATTTCCTTTTCCAGACGCTGTCCTGCATGGGAACAGGCGGTTGTGTCTTACCCGGCGTAACGGGGGGCATTGTGTTCACGATGTCATAGATTTCTACCCCTGTCTTCTCCCGGGGCGCCGAACGGATCTCAACAGTATTATCAAACAACTCCTTCTCTTGCCTCCATGGGTCGTTCTGTTTCAGCCACCTTCGGTGGCCCATGAAAATGATTTTCTTAGAGCCCTTTAAGTGTATACTTGTTGTAAACTCCAAACACTTAACACATCCTTTATATCCGTGAACACACTGGCAGGATTGATATCCGTACGCGGGATAGTCTTGGACCGTCGTGAACAGCAGCGCTTTCAGATTGAAATATTCTTCTTGGAAAGCGTCCCAGACCTGGGCCCCTGGTTCCCATAGTGTAGCGAGTTCTTCGAACAACAACTGATGGTACACGTTCAGATCGTTCCCAGGTTGCTTCGGCCCTTGAATGAGAATAGAGAGGTGTATGTGCTTTCACTTCATGCAGAGCCACGGAGGAAGGTTGTACATCCATAGAACCACGGGCCATATGCTGTGTCTGCTGCTCATGTTGCCGAACGGGTTGATACCGTCCGTACTCATACCGAACCTGATGTTCCTCGGATCTTTTCCGAAGTCATCGTATTGGGCGTCGATTGCCCGCCACTGCGAAGCATCGGCAGGGTGCCTCATCACGCCATCATCAATTTTTCGTCCCTCGGCGTGCCAACGTATCAGCTTCGCCTCCTTCTTGTTAGCGAATAAACGTTTCAAACGGGAAAGGACTGGAAGATACCAAACAACTTTTGCGGGAGCGCCACTCGTCACTGGGTCCTCATCATCGGCTTGGTTTCTACCCCGCTTGAATCTGGATGTGTTGCACGTAGGACACTTGTACAGCTTCTTGTGCTCCGTGCGGTAAATGAAGCAGTCATTCGGGCACGCGTGGAACCTCTGCACGTCCAATCCAAGAGGGCAGACAACCTTCTTGGCTTCATCGGTGCTAGTAGGCAACAAGTTATTTTTGGGAAAAACTTTTGCCAGATAAGCCAGTGTCTCGCCGAAGCCTTCGTCCGGACAATTATGGGCTGTCTTGATCCTTAGAAGTTCCAGCGTGACCGACAGACGCGTGTGCTCTGGATCGGAACCGGTATACAACGGGGTTTGTGAGTCTTCAACTAGTCTCGTGAACTTAGCAGCCTCTCTTTCATCCTCGGGATCTATCACCACCTGCTCCACCATGTGAACGTCCTGCACCATATCGGCCAAATTGTTTCCCGTTTCTCCTTCGGCGTCAGGTTCGATACTCCCCTCGTCTTCTTCGTCATCTCCGTGTTCAGCATCTTGCTGTAACACCTGATCTTCCTCCTCCTCGCCGTGACATGTCCAACGTGTATAGCCTGACATGAAACCCTTAAGCGCCAGGTGTACCGTCACCCTCCCTCTCGTATCAAACATTACCAAATTTTTGCAATCGCGACATGGACAGCAAATCTTCGTGCCACCTTTTGTCCTCATATCTCGTTCGGCGACATCAAGAAACTCGTTCAAAGCCATAGCCCAACTCTCTGTCGCCCGGTTGTCGTACATCCAACTGCGATCCATCGATCAGCACCTACGACACGAAACTAATTAGTTCGATAACCGCAAATCACATCAAATACATATACAAAATGAAAAGAACACTAGCGAGCATTATTACCGAGCGCTAGCGATCTTTTCGGTGATAAATGATAATGGAGAGGGTGGGAGTGAGAGGAGGAGGGAGAGAATGAGAGAGAGCTAGAAATGGGTGAAGAATTAATATGGATGAGGAGGAGGGAGGGAGAGAGTGAGACGATGAGGAGGAGGGAGAGAGTGAGAGGATGAGGAGGGAGAGAGTGAGAGTGAGAGGATGAGGAGGAGGGAGAGAGTGAGAGGAGGAGCAAAAGATCTAGATCTAGATCTAGTCCCTCTAGAGCTTAGGATGAGGGTTGGGGAGAGGGGAGAAATGGTTGTGGGTTGGGGGGGGAAGGGGGGCCGCGGCGGCGGTGGCAGCAGCTGGGGGGGACGGCGGCGCTCGCTGCTGGCCGGTTGGCGCGCGAGCACTGGCCAGCAGCGAGGCCGCGCTCTGTTTTTATAGGGAGGAGCACCACTGACGGGCCCTTAAAAGGTCACCGTCAGTGATTCATCAGCAACGTGCGCACCAAATACCGCTGACGGACGCGAAAGACCACCGTCAGTGAAGACAATATCTCCACTGACGGGCAGAGTATAATAGCCCGTCAGTGATACGACACGTCATATGTTCACCCTTTCACTGACGGGCCGAATATTGGACCGTCAGTGGAGTTGTCATCTCCACTGACGGGCGCTTAACAAGAGCCCGTCAGTGAAAATGACGCGTCATCTATCCCTCCTCATGTTCATCTTCACTGACGGGCTATTTTGGGGCCCGTCAGTGGTGCTCCTCACCTTCTGCTTTGCTGCGTTCTCCGCTGACGGGCTATTTTCCGTCCGTCGATGGAGTTCCCCTCCAGCGACGGACCTTTTTATGCCCGTCAGTGGAGAGGGTTCAGGAGAGGGTCTGTCTACAGTAGTGGCATTACAAAAAGAAATAGTATCACTGGGAAAAATATACTTACTGCAGCGAGTTTTGTAGGCTTACCAGGCTCCTCGGTGCATTGGCGAGGGAGGGGTCCGGCGGGGAGGAGGGAATGCCGGCGAGGAGGGGAGGCGAGGAGGGAATGCCAGTGAGGGGAGGCGCGGGAGGGGTCCGGCGGGGAGGGGAGGCGCGGGAGGCGTCCGGCAACGAGGGGAGACGCGGGAGGCATCCGGCGGGGAGGCGCGGGAGGCGTCCGGCAAGGAGGGGAGGCGCGGGAGGCGTCCGGCGGGGAGGCGAGCAGCGCGGCGGCGGGGAGATTTGAGGAACTAGGGCGGGCGCGCGGGATTTGGGGAATTTTTCCCCAAGTCCCGCGCGGGCGGTATATATGCCATCCTTACCAGTGACGGTGTCACGGACCCGAGAATTACATATGATTAGGGGAACGGATGGTCGCCAAGGGCCGAGGGACCAGTCGACCTGGTGGCACGGTACCTGCGCCGTACTCACTGAGGCGGAGTGATCCGACACCTGACCAACGCAAGCCGGCCGGAAGCGACTAAACTTCCCAGAACCACATACAATTCCCTGATCTGGTGAAGGTTTAGAGTCGTTCCCGAATTCTACCACGCAAGGCAAGGTCGGAGGAGCCCGGTGATTCTACCCACACCCTAACCTAGCTCAAGGGCTAGTGGGTCGCTCGAGAGCCCGGTAGAATGCACCCACACGCTGCCTGGCCGGCACTGCATCTCAGCCAGCGGGTCGCTCAACCGATACCGGCTCGACGTAGTACAAAGGAGAACAGCTTTAACCCTTCACGGCATACCCATATACTTCATATCATTCACGCATTGCATACGGGCAGCCTTGATAACAACTTGTATATCACAATAAAGCACTAAAGAGAGGGATTACCAGATAATTATAACACATCCCATACTCGGGGCAGTACTTATCTTACATACAACTCGACCCAAGGTTGATAATCAGCAAAAGAGCCACAATGGCGGCAGCGGAAACACAAAGTAAAACACCCGAGATGGTGGGGAACCACCTCAAACAGCCTACAACAATCCCAAGGAAGTCGAAGCCGAAAGTGGTAAACCGAAGCAGCGAAATGTCAACTCCAGGGATGCTCCACAAACCTGCCTAGGATAAACCTAGGTGAGTACAACCACCGTACTCGCAAGGCATTGCTCATCAATTAATTAAAACATGGTATTAATCCTGTCGGATAAGTGGTGAAGATTCACTACTCTTATCACGTTCTAGTTGCATACAAGAGATAAGATGAAACTCAGCTACATCATTTTAATTTCAGATTCAACGGACATTAGCAACAAATTAATAACAACAGGGAAACCTCTTAACTAGGGTATAACAATGGGGTAACATCTACGCATAGATTAGAACAACCACAGGGAAATAATAGCAAACTTACAAGCACACACACACGAACACCGTAACATGAATGTCACCATTTCCAATTCATTCGGGGGCAGCCCACACCCCAATTAAATCACATGTCCATCACAATAATAAATTCAATCAATCTCTCGGACCGTCACCGACAATACGACCACTACGGGTATACGAGTGCATTACCCTTGGAGGTTGCAAAGCTCCAAGCGGAATTTAGACCTACCATCCGATATACCCTAGCGTCGCTTTCAGTAACGTCCACGCGGTGATAAGGGAGTGCTTAGGTGAAATCACCTCAGGATGGTATGACGGCAAACATACTTCAAAACGCCGGGGGCCGTATTCAATTCTTCAGATAACATACCACCCGTATTCACCAAGCACACCCTCGGCTCTCACATCTCACCTTATTAGGTTCAAGTTGATAGGGGCAACATTGTAATCTCAGCCGTAGCTACTGCCTAACAACAAGTCCTACACATACTAGTGCGGTATCAAGTACCGATCAAGCAAACATTCACACAAGCACCAAGTCAATTCAATTAATTAATCCAAACAGAGATTAACACCCAATGTATTGATTAATCAACAAGCAATGGAGCTTGCCTCGTTGCTTGGGGAAGTACGGGGAGCATGCGCGAGAACTCCAGAATACTCGAAACACCGGTAAGAAGCGAGTGACCTCCAAAAAGGGAAAAGCAACCCTAAGAAACTAATTCGAAAAGGACGAAGATGCATGAATGCCAGTGATATGGATGCAACTACGGTGGATTAAAATGGAGTATACAATTACATAAGCAGGTTTATATTCATTTCAGATTTTGGTTTGGTTTTAGTTGTTAAGCTAGATTCTCTAGGATATACTCTTTTTAATTTAAGCATAAAGCGTAATGTAGTCATGTTAAACAATTTGACTACACTATTATGAATAACAATGGTATCATAAAATTCTATAGGCAAGAGATAAATTAGGAAAAAGGATCATTTTATCAGGAGGTTGTATGAATTCCCTATGAACTTGCCCTAGCCGGTATGCGCAATATTCGTCCTTACATTAACTTAGTGGCTAAATCCTGCTAATCACCGGTTACTAATGTAGCAGCGAGTTAACATCTCTCCTGGATACGGGTATGGCTAAACCATTAGCTGGGTATTTCATGAGGAATAACATGCAAGAACCATTCAAATTGGAACTTAGAGGATCTACTTATGAATTGTTAAAGTTTAAACCATGTTTGAAGTCCCTTTTTATATTTTTCTCAGTAATGAAAAGAGGTTAGATATTCTTGTAATTAGTTGGGTGGTGGGGGCTAGGAGATGACAAGTGGGTCCACTTTGACTCAGGTAGATTGGTCAACCTTGACTAATCAATGGATCAAGTGTATGTGTATGTCTTAACAGAAAACTCATGTAACTAAAACACTAGCTAAATCATACGTGCCTCGTTCCATAATTTCCTTAATGAGATAGTTAGAAGAGCTAACCATTGATTTAAAAGAGTTGGAAAAATTATTACATTCTAAACCTCATTACTGACTAAAGATCATGATAAGTACTCCTGTAATTAGCTTAACTTCCGTGTGATCAGTGTATCAATTTGCTAATCATGGTCATGGTTAGCAATTTAATTAAGTCTTGTCCAGACCTAGCCAGTGTATTCATTGTGCTAACCAATCATTAAGGATTGTCTCAACCGAGGTTTACGTGTAGGAAAATTCTGCCAACCAGAGTCCTTAATTGCATTAGCATCAGCTAGCGGTTAACAACTAACCTCGAGCAGCTAACAACTAATCTAATTTAATTGACTAGCTGTTGATTGACTGCTTGGTTTGATTAGTCGGTAATTAGAATAGCATACCAATTTCACTCCTCACTGAAATAAGCTACAGATCAAGCAATGCTTCTATTCTTTCCGATCAACAACAAATTTAAGTATGCATATATATATATATATATATATGTTTATGCACTTGAGCTTCAATTGCTAGCACGCATATATATTCTTAACCATGTTATACCTTCCTCTAACTTTGTTTCAGCTTAACCATCAGGTATCATGTAACAATCAAGTGGGCACCTGTTCTTACCGAATTAAAATGACACAACCACTAACCATACTAGCTCACTTAGAAATCAGAATTAGTGAGCACTTATACACTGATCCATCAATCTAATCTCCAATTAATCAAGATGAGTAAAAGAAGTTAAGGGGTGGTTGGAGCTCAACTGCGATCTAGCTCATCTTAACAGAGAAACACGACCTCGGTCGGTTGAGCAGGAGCTCACCCTAGTGTTAGAAGCCTTAGCCGACCGGAGACGAGGGGAACTTGGCAGAGCTAAAAGCGGGGAGGAGCTTCCTATTGCCTGGAGAAGAAGAGCCTTCGGTGGCGTTGGAGAGGCGGCGCACCAGCTGGGGCGGCATCAAGGCCGAGAGGAGCTCGGAGACGGAGCTTGGCACGCCGGGTCAAAGGGGGCATCGGTAGACAATGGAGAAGCTCGAGGCGACCTGCAGCAAAGGAATGCCCAAAGTCGACGCCGGCGGGAGGAGCTCGGGTGTGGCACTTGGTGAAGACGACGTGGGGTCTGGCAGTAGTTTGGTGGCAGGGAGCTCTGGCTCGGATCCGAGCGGCGAGGATGGGGCAGCGAGAGGTGGGGAGCTCGGTGGAGCACCGGCGACCAAAGGGGAGGCGAGCGCGACCGCGGTGGAGAAGGGATAGGGCGCCGGAGTTGGGGGGAATGGAGGCCGGCGGGATGGGGCCGGTGGTCGGTCTCCGGCGGAGAGGGGAGGAGAGGCGAGGCGGGGCAAGGCCGCCGTGGACTGCTCGGCCGGGAGGTGGTGAGGAACGGCGGCGGGAGCAGGGGCGGAGGATCGGAGCTGGTGGCTCGGCAAGGGAGGATATGGGGCGGCAGGACCTCCAGCGGCAGGGCAAACGGCAGAGGTCGGCCGGCGGCGACCTGGCCGAGGAGGAGGGGAAAACCCTCAGGCGAGCGGCGGCGCTGGGGAGCTTGCCAAGGAAGGAGGGAGCTGAATCCTTGGAGAACTCGGTGGGGGAGAGAAAGAAATTGAATGGGGAGCAGAGCTGCTGTGTTGCGTGGAGAAGAAAAAGGAGACTGCAGTGGGGAGTTCTTTGCCAGGTGGAGAAAGGGGGCTGCAGGTGGTTCCACGTGGCAGGTAAGGCAGGATCCTTTTTCTTTTGTTTTGTTGTATTTCTTTTAAACTTAGTTAATAAAAAAAATCTATAACCTAGTTTATAAATTTTTACGGATTAAAAGTAATGCCCTAGTTTAACCTCATATTTTAGTACCTTGGTGTATAAACCCAAAAGTGAAGTTTGACTCCTAGGTTCTTAATTCGTTTCTTCAAATATTTTTCACAACATTAAACTTGAGGTCAATATGAGGGTTAACTTTTAAATGTAACATTTCACCTATATTGGATGAGAGGGAGTTAACTCAATTGGCTTCTTCCAGATTTATCCGAGGCGAGCAACTACAGAAAAATAATTTGGTCTTGATGTACAAGTGAGCTTCAATTTAACTTGTTAAAGTTTTTGGATAGCTGGGAGGTTAGGAACATGTACGAATTTTAGAATCATGAGTTTTTAGTGGCATTAGTTTTGCTCTCCGATCTCATGTTAACCTTAAGGGCGCATGTTAGGGTTTTTAATCGAAATCATGTTGAAGTATCTATATGCATGCATGCGAATGAAAGAAATCATTTTTGTTCGTGAAAATTTACACTGACCTCGCATTTTGAGAATAGGGTCACTACAGACGGGCCGACTGTGCAGCTCGTCACTGGTAAAATTTATCAGTGACGGGCGGTATATGCGCTCGTCACTGGTAAGATATTTATCAGTGACGGGCGGTATGTGTGCTCGTCACTAGTAAACTTTATCAGTGACGGGCTCCGGGTTGCTCGTCACTGGTAAATCAGCTAGGGTTGCACGAAAAGCTTACTCCACCCGGCATTTTCACACCCTTTGGGCGGTATATCTCAATAAAAAGTCTAAAGGGGTAGTATGAGATCTGTAGTAGGTAAGAGAATTTGCCCTTTGATTTTGATTGAATATACTATTTTTCCGCCTTTATAACCACGCATTATTGTGTATGCGCTTCTAGAGGAGTACCTATGCAGGAAGTAAATTCTAGCCGCTTTCTTTTGAATCCAATTTCAAGTTCGATTAGAAGTATAGAAAGACCATGAGGATGGGAAAATAAAAATCAAATCTTTTTAATTAGTTCTCCTTTTTTGCAATTTTCTTATTATCCATTCCTTTCAGTATTTTTACACTCGATGCTTTTTGATCTGTTTATTAATCTGGACCGCCTCATGTTTTCCCTTGAATAGCCGCGGCTGAATGTTACCACCGTCATTGTCTTCCTCCGTATCCGGATCGTCAAATTGGTCATAGTCCTCTTCGTCAACGACACCATCGATTCCAACGATACTCCTTTTGCCCCTCCTCATGACATGACGGCTTGGCCTCGTCGGGTCGGTTATGTAGAAGCATTGGGCCACTTGTTTAGCTAATACCCACGGCTCATTTTTGGCACTGATCGCTTTCACATTTACTGTCTCAATAGGAACTGCTTTCGGTATGACCATGGTAGTGAAATAGTCTTCGGTTTTGACATTCTTCGCCCATCTTACCCGGAACATGGGGATCTTGGACACGCACTACAAGATTTTCGCTGATCTGTGATGAATCGCATTCGTCATGGAAGAACGACAATTCATCATTAATCACCTTCTATGATGAATTTATGACGAAAACGAAATCATCATGTATGTCGCGTCATAGATGTACCACTGTGACGAAATGGCAGTTTCGTCACAGAACGGAACACATCCGTGACGAAAACCCGGCCGTCATGAAACGGTTACACTTCTATAACGAAATATTTCATCATGCAAGTCGCTCGAGAATGTAATAAATAGGGATAATTTTCGTCATAAAACAGCTTTCCGACACTGCTGTTTCTGCGTGGCAGCCTGCGTGGCGTTTTTTGTGACATGGACGCCACGTCACCAACTGACGTGGCTGTGCTCCCACGTAGTGTCCACGGCATCATCCACGTGGCAGCCTGCATGGCCTTCGTTGTGACATGGATGCCACGTCACCAACTGACGTGGCTGTGCTCCCAATGGTGTCCACATCATCGTCCACGTGGCATCCAACATGTCAAACCCATTTGGTTGGCCCAGCTATTTGTGGGCCAAGCCCAATTTTTCTACCTAGTCGCTTTTGGGGCCAACCCATTTTGCTATCTCTTTTGATTTTTGCCCAATCCAAACTGTGTCCATTTAAACATTCATAATTTGATAGCCTAGCCCAACATCCAATTCATCATGGTCATTCATCACTTATGCCCACTGTTTGTGACCTTTTTTTTTACAATATTCAATGACAAAAAACTAAGACCAAATATACATTTCAGATAGAAACGTAGAAACAAAAACACAACAAAATATCGCTCATCACATATACAAACAACAAGTTCCATCTCTGATCCCTGATCATCTTGACCTGAATGTAAGGCTTGCCCTCCTTGTTCACAATCTTGCAAGAGACAAGTTTCATGTCCCTCTGCACTTCCTTGTTCTCAAACCTGAAGAAAAATGTCACAGTTAAGGCACCACATCAACAATAACAAGAAAAGCAGATCAATGAGAAACCCGTATTACTTTCTTTCTATGAGACGTTTGACATCAATCCAGCCTCAACGATAACAGCACACATACAGTTGTAAAAGTCAAAGTATAATTCATGTGATATTTACAGCAGTAAGATTCAGTTACAGCATGATGACGCTAAACAAAAAGCCTTTTACACAAAGAATGATTACTTGATCAAAAGTTTGAGAGAATCTGAGAAAATTACCCAAAGAAATCAAGCAGATCCGCAACCTGATCCGCCAAGTCATCAACAGATGGTATAGGTGCATTCAGTGAAATTGGAGCAGCCCCCAACTATATAATGCTCACGATAGGTCATGAGAAAGGCAATAATGAGAAAATAGAACTACAAATCATGTAATGAATCATGTTAAGACCAAATGCAAGGCTTAGTGCTAATAGTGAACTGCAAACTACTGACCTCATGTCCTGGGGGGCTGATATGGTAAATGCAAAAATTGTGAAGCAGCAGTGAAGCAGCTTCAGGGCAGAAGAGTAATCCTTGGTAGCAAGACATATCTGAGCAGCAATAACACAGAATTAAGTGCCTGCAGTTCAGATTGCTGGAACAATTTACAGGAAGCCCCGTTGCACTTTAAACTAGTGTGTTGTACTTACGATTTAAAGCAACATCTGGATAAGTAAAAAGGGCAGGTTTTTCATGATCACCGTACACAGCAACAGATACAGATCCATGATTTGTTTGTATATGATGTTCCTGAAGAAACAAGAGGGAATAGACAGTGTAAAAACACAAGAAAAAAATAGTGAGAACAAATTTTATCTGAGATCTTTGATGAAAAGATGTGCAAATGATGTTTGCACGTTCTCTAAAAGAAATTATCTGAGAAAAACAGCATTCAGCAGGAATGCTTCTTCTTCTTTTTTAAATGCAGCGCACATCATAAAATAAAACAAAAATCATTCCACAGTGGCAAGCATTCTGCTGAACCTGCATGAGTCTACATAACCCAAAGCTTGTATTGACCAACCAAAATTCAGTCTGATCATCTGACGAGTGATGAACCAGCAGCTAAACTTAGTGATTTATCTGAATTTGGACTATACCAAATCAACTATTATGAGACTAGTAAACTAACCACATGGCAGTCAATCGGAAATGAGACCATAGGTTAAGCCTCCAAAGCTAAACCTACAGAATTTCTCCAAAATGACGTAAAGGTGATGACTTTATGATCGGAGGATCTTTGTTTTCTCTATATTTTACTAAAACCTGACGAAAAGGAGAACACAGTTTCATTATGATGAGTGGCGCTAAAGCCAAGATCCCTCAACCATTTCTTCTAGGACAAAGCAAAGTACTAATACAGAACAAAAACCGAACCGCAGGCGATTCCTTCACTATTACACAAGCAAATAGCCAAAACTATACTTGTCAAGAAAATAGTAGGCCAAGCCCAAAACAAAATACTGTTCTTTTCTATCACAGGAGGAATGGTTATTGCCTAAATATTGTATACAGCAATGATTTGACAGCCAAGACACGAGCATCATATTAAAACCCGAAGAAATTGACATGAAAGGGACTTGTAAACTACTCAATATTTTTACCCAATTACTCAAACATTAGTCCACTGTCAAACAAGAACAACGTCCAAACAAGAACAACATTAGTCCACTGTCAAACAACGTCCAAACAGCAGGGTTGCAACGGGGCATGGACATACGTAGGCAGACGACGACGACGCCAGGAGACGATGCCGCAAGAACCCTGGTTTGGTTGGACTTCACAGTCGGAGTAGAATCAGAAATCAAGAAGAAACAACAGCATAAGAAGAATAAAGCAAGAGCTGGCAAGTAATGCAACCCACAAAATCGAACAAATCCCTTCAAAGAACACCTCCAAATACCAACGAAGTTCGCATCTTTTGGCCCGGAAGCCTCCCAAACCCAATGCGAGCAACGAAATCAATGCGAGGAAAAGACCCCTAAAACAGCGAAGATTTCCA
The DNA here is from genome assembly GCA_019208055.1 of Stipa capillata. Lineage (NCBI taxonomy): Eukaryota > Viridiplantae > Streptophyta > Magnoliopsida > Poales > Poaceae > Stipa > Stipa capillata. Next base: position 47,396 of record JAGXJF010000945.1, on the reverse strand, counting down.
AGAAACGGGGAGCCCAGGAGGGTGGACGGACCTTGCCGCCGAAGGAGATGCGCTCGACGTCGACCGAAACGACGGAGCCGCCGGAGTCCCCCATCCCCCGCCGCCGCCGCCCCCTCGACACCGGGCCTGCTCCCTCCCTTTCTCCTCCACCTACAAATGCCCCGTTCCCCTCTCCCTCCACCTACAAATCGAAAGTTCATCATTCATAAACTTACTCCAATAAATGCTGAAGAGAACCATAGTAAAGAGAGAAACTTAATTGGCACCTTCGACTACATACAGCCTGGCGGGGGAGGCAGTGGGAGTGAGGGTGGAGTTGGGGGAGGCGACGGGATCTGTCGGAGAGGAGGAGGGGCAGTGGAGGCGGCCATCGGGGAGAAGGAGGCGTGGCAGTGGCGGTGCCCAGATCCGTCGGGGAGGAGGAGGGGCACTGGCGACGGCTGGATTCGTCGAGGAGAAGGAGGTGTGGGTGAGGGGGGACAGGGGGGGAGGGTGAGGGGGACAGTGGGGGAGGCGGCGAGGGTGAGGGGGGCAGTGGGGGAGATGGTAGGAGTGAGGGTGGAGTGGGGCGAGATGTTAGCGCCCATCCAAAAAAAATTTCGCTACGCGCGGGAGATTTTGGCGCCCATCAAAAAAAAATTCGTTGATCGCGGGAGGTTTGGCGGAGAGCTAAAAATTTTTAGTATTTAGTTAAAATAGCTTTTATATAGTAATTTTAAACTCTTAAAATTTATCAAAATGACTATTTTAATAGCTTACATGCATGCGATTGGTGATATGTCGCCACGTTGCTCGCTAAACATATGATGAATCCCATCATAACGTCGATGGCTCCCCCTCGGATGAACTTGATTTACCCGAAAGTATTTGTTAATCTCTTGTTCGGCCCATCTCTAATCGATAGCCTAGATAATGATTTCATAAAATTAATATAAAGTGGAAATCAATTTCAACAGCTCAACATATTTTATTTGGCCCCCCAATTTCTTTTGAATCTATAGAATTTACTATTAATAACTTTGCGGGTGTGATGAAATTATCAACCAGTTGAAATTGGTGAATTTTCAAAGTATTCATGCAAAACCTCGAATTCTGAATTTGCCGGGATTTATAAATTATAACTTACTCAATTTGAGTTGAAATGTGGATCTTTTGCTAAAGGTTTAAAATTGGAGGAGGAATTTCTAATGAGAAAGGAACATAAAACAAATATAAAGTCTGTTAAAAATAAATTGGGCCGGCCGAAATCCCACCTTGGCCCATGGCCCGCTCGGCCTCCTTCTGGCCCGTTTGGCCCACTCGATAACCCGGTTAGGATAACCCTAACCGGCCCCGGTCTCCCTCTCACCTCACACACGCCGCCGCCTCCCTCAACTCCCTCTCTTTCTTTTTTTCTCCTGGAGTCCCTCCAACCACCGTCGGCCTCTTGGTTCAGCGCCACCTCCACACCCGGCTGCCCCCTCTCCGGCTGCCTCCGCCTCGGCTGCCTCCTCTCCGGCTGCCTCCGCCTCGGCTGCCGCCCTTGCTGATGTGCAGGTTGAAGATCAAGAATTGGAGAAGATGAGAAAAGACTTGAGAGAAGAATGAAAACATTAGCGAGGTTTTTATTGTAGATGTTTTTGTAATACTCATAGTTTGTAATATTGAATCCTTTGTAAATCAAATTTTTTTCTTTGAACTCCTATACTTGTAATCGAATTATCTGAGTATATTCATATGTCTCTTTGAATTAATTCATATTACTCATGTATATAGATTTATACTGAAATTGTTTGACTCTTGTACATATATGTATATATATGTTGATGATGAATAGTAGGGTATTCCGCGTATTAGGGGTATCCGTGTACAGTTCCCCGGGACTTTAGGAAGGTACAGCGTATCCGACTAAGGATCCTCGGGAGATAAGGTAACCCCTCTAGAGGAGGGAAGACTCCCCTTAGATTAGGAAGTCAATCCCGACATCTAAGGAGGCCAGAGTCCTACTCGGGCGTAAGTCCACGTCCGGTACGACCCCTGGAAACCCCCTATATAGGGATCAGCAATCCCATAGGGGAGGACAGGTCCAGATAGTTGCAGCAGATCCAGTTAGGTCTAACAAGTCGATCTAGTCGGAGATCCGTCAGGCGAAGCCCTAGAAGACCCGCAGTCTCGAAGGAGTCGAGCCCGGAGGATTAGCTAGGATTAGTCTACGATTAGGCCTAGGATAGCCACTAGCATACACCCCCATTGTAAAGCGTGTTCCCGATCAATATATAGCAACAGGACGTAGGGTTATTATCCTGAGGGAGGCCCGAACCTGTATAAAAACGGCTGTCCCCTGCTGTCAGATCTCTTGGCGCTTGGGCCCTAGAGGTCCCTACCCCCCAGTAATCATCATCTCGCGAGTACCGTAAGATCGCCGGTTCACCAATCGTCGACAGATGGCGCCGACCGTGGGGACCTCTCCGGACCAAGCCGTCGAGGAAAGATCAAAGTCGGCAGGACGCGCAACTGAGCACGATCAGATCCCTGCGCCGTTCGCACAGCCCTCCCCGGTTTCGACCGAGGAGGAAGTAGCAAGCACGGCAGGAAAACCGGTCGCAATCTCGCCCCGCACTGGGTACTCGGACCGGGGCTTCTACGACAACTTTGGCCCTATGGACCCGTACCCAGGGACGGATCGAGTTGACTTCGGAGAATACGCCCCTGGAGAGGACTCAGATGGCGAAGCAGATCACTTCAGAACCGAGTGCGCCAGGGCCTTCAGCGGGAAGTTAGTCTTGAATGACGACTCCCCGGCAGGAACGACTAGCCCCATGGTTGGGATTTCGCCTGCCAATCCTGATCGTGAGAACGATCAAGACTTTACCCGCGTGGCGTCCGATGAGGACAACGCGATGGAATACGAGTACACGTCGTCCAGCCAGGGACCTTGGATGGTACTCGCGATCAACGATGGTCGAGAAGACCTCGGAGATCAGAATCTGCCCGGGGGCTCGCACATGGACGCCTCCCACATGAACGGGGGCTTACCCGCCGACGGGGAAAGAACTCCCCGCCGGAACAAAGATTTGCCTCCCGCTGTGGAGAGATCCCCCCCGGGAACAAGGGAGTACGTGTCCCGAACTGCTCGAAGACTTGCGGAAGTGCGCAACTTGCTGTCACAAACCTCCCGTAGCGGATCTATCGACACCCGCGGGTGTGCAGTGGCTGCAACGGCTGGGGGCTGACCTCCAAGAGGCTCAAAACCAGGCCGAGTCTTCTCGAGCTCGCTCGGTGGCCCGCAGCTCTACTCGGGTGGATACCCCTCCTCCGCTTGAAGAGCGAGATCAAGAGGGATGACACCCCAGGAACCGGTCTCCTCAGGAGGAGCGGCCAGTGGACCTTCGAGAACAGCTCGAGCGGCGCCGCCGCCAAAAGCGCCAGCACGAGCAGCAACCTTCTCGGAGAGATCAAGTGCACAACGCCAACGCTCGGGGCCGTTCCTCGACCCCGAATAGCGGCGAGTACGTACCTTATCGGGGATCCTTCAGCGGATGTCAAGCGCTGTCCCAGGAACTCCGACAGGTACGCTGGCCTTCTCGTTTTAAGCCTGGTTCGCTTGAATCGTACGATGGAACCACGAATCCCGTGGAGTTCCTCCAGATCTACACCACCGCGATTGAGGCGGGCCGGTGGAGACGAGAAGGTAATGGCCAACTATCTTCCTACTGCTCTCAGAGGAGCTGCTAGGACATGGTTGACGAATCTACCCCCAGGAACGATCCGTTCTTGGGGACAGCTATGCGACATGTTACTCGGGAACTTCCAAGGTACCTTCCCAAGACCTGGTTGGGTAGATGACCTATTCCTTGTCGTCCAACGACCAGATGAGACATTCCGTGAGTTCACGAAGAGGTTTAGCGCTGTCCGCAACACTATACCCGAGATAACGGACTCGGATGTCATCCGCGCCTTCACTCGGGGCAGTCGAAACGAGATGTGCACGCACGATCTGATCATGCGGCCACCAAGAACCACCAGGCAGCTTATGGACCTGGCCGAGAAGGCCGCTTGTGCGGAGGAAAGCCTGCGTTATATCAATCAGTAGCGGGGCGAGTCGACCAGCTCCCCCCTCCAGTCGAGGAGCGATTCGCGCAAGTCTAAGCGCAAGAAGAAGCCCTCCGGAGGGAACAAGGAGAAGAGGACCAGAACCGATGAGGTGATGGCCGACGTCTCCGAGAAACGCACCTGGAAGCCACGCCCCAAGGACGAACCTACAACATCCTCCGACAAGACGTCCAAACCCTGGTGTGACTTTCACCAGACGGACTCGCATGACCTGCGACAGTGTCGCATCTTCAAGAAGTACCTTCGGGAAGAAAGAGAAAGGTTCTGCGAGGAAAACCCTCAAGTCGCTAACAACAGCCGGGAGACAACTTCCGAGGACAGTGACTCCACTCCTGAGCCTTTCCAGGGGCATGTCAGAGCAATCGAGCACATATTCGGGGGCTCCATCTCTTATGAGTCCAAGAGGCAATACAAAGCGATCGCCCGAGAAGTTCTCGCGAGTGTACCGCGAGTTCCTCGAGCGGTCAAGTGGTCCGAGGTCACGATCTCTTTCGACCAGGCCGATTGCCCCGAAAACTGTGCTCGTCCAGGACGATACCCTATTGTGGTCGAGCCAACAATCAACAACTGCCGAGTGGGCCGCGTGTTAATAGATGGAGGGAGCTCCCTCAACATCCTATTCGCCAACGCCCTCGACGCAATGCAAGTGCCCCGATCATCTGTTCAGACGGTGACGCACGCTTTCCACGGTATCGTCCCGGGCTCATCGGCCACGCCGATAGGGCAAGTCACGCTCCCGGTTACCTTCGGTACACCGGAGAATTTCCGAACAGAGAAGATCCTGTTCAATGTAGTCGATTTCGAAACAGCCTACAATGCTATCTCGAGACGCCCTACTCTGGCCAAGTCATGGCAGCTACGCACTACGCTTACCGGTGCATAAAGATGCCCGGCCCGAAAGGCGCCCTCACGATAAGGAGCTCCCCCAGAGAAGCACTCCTCTGCGACAAGCGCAGCATCGACCACACGCCCTCGGGGAGCGGAGAACATATGCCCTCAAAAACCCACGCGGCCGTGAAAACCCATGGTGAAGTAAAAGTGATCCCTCTGGACCCAGAAGAGTCCTCCAAGACAGTTCGGATTGGGTCAACGCTCGATCCAGACTTGGAATCGTCGCTTGTCGTTTTCCTCCGAAGCAATTCGGACGTGTTCACATGGCAACCATCCGACATGCCCGGAATCCCCAGGGAAGTGATTGAGCACAGGCTAGCTGTCCGTCAAGACGCCACACCCGTAAAGCAAAAGCTACGACGATTCGCCCCGGATCGAAAGGAAGCCATCAAGGTGGAAATTGAGAAACTCTTAAGGGCCGGGTTCATCCGAGAAGTCAAACATCCCAAATGGCTTGCCAATCCAGTCATGGTTAAAAAGGCCAATGGGAAGTGGCGGATGTGTGTTGATTTCACGGACCTTAACAAAGCCTGCCCTAAGGACGCGTTCCCCCTACCCAGAATAGATCAGATAGTGGACTCAACATCTGGGTGCGACTACCTGAGCCTTCTCGACGCCTATTCGGGCTATCACCAAATAAGCATGTGCCGGGAGGACGAGGAGAAAACCTCCTTCGTAACTCCGTTCGGAGTTTTTGCTATTCAAAAATGCCCTTCGGATTAAAGAACGCGGGAGCAACGTACCAACGCGGAATGCAGCTGGCCCTCCATAGCCAAATTGGTAGAAATGTCGAGGCATACGTCGACGACCTTGTCGTGAAGACAAAGAAGAAAGAAGACCTGATCTCGGATCTGCTTGAAACATTCTCCAACCTCCGAAGAAACAGAATCATGCTGAACCCAGAAAAGTGCACCTTCGGAGTCAGCGCTGGAAAACTGCTCGGTTTCTTGGTATCGCACCGAGGAATCGAGGCAAATCCCGATAAGATACGGGCGATCGCTGAGATGAGATCCCCAAAAACGGTCCGAGACGTCCAAAGACTCACGGGTTGCATGGCGGCAATGAGCCGATTCATATCCCGGCTAGGAGACCGCGGAATTCCCTTCTTCAAAACACCTGCGACAACACGACGGCTTCGAATGGACAGCGGAGTCTGAGGCAGCATTCCAAGAACTCAAAGAATACTTAACCACCCCTCCGGTGCTGGTCGCGCCCAACCCCGAAGAAGCTCTACTGCTCTACATCGCAGCCGGGCCGTCCGCGGTCAGTGGAGTGCTGACGGTGGAACGCGGAACCCCCGAGCACCGTGAAAAGATCCAGAAACCAGTGTACTACATCAGCGAGATTTTACACGGACCCAAGGAGCGTTATCCTCAAGTCCAAAAGCTCCTGTACGCGGTCCTCACTACATCTCGCAAGCTCCGACACTATTTCTAAGCTCACACGGTCACGGTCCCAACCACCTACCCTCTGGGAGAAATCCTCCGCAACCGCGAGGCCATAGGTCAAATCGCCAAGTGGGCTATCGAGCTCGGAGAGTTCGACATCCACTTCGTCCGGCGCACGGCGATAAAATCGCAAGTCCTCGCTGACTTTGTCACCGAATGGACGGAGCCCGACAACCTGGCGTCACCAGCAGTAAAAGACGACATCTGGACATTGCACTTCGATGGTTCACTAACCATCGAAGGCGCGGGGGCTGGAATAGTCTTAACCTCTCCGACTGGAGAACGCCTGCAGTATATACTACAGATCGACTTCCCGACCACGAATAACGTGGCCGAGTATGAAGGTTTGCTAGCCGGTCTCAGAGTCGCCTCCGCACTCGGAATTCACCGCCTCCTCGTGAACGGAGATTCGCAGTTGGTGGCAAGACAAGTGTCCAAGGAGTACCAGACCACAGACCAGAACATGGCGGCTTACCTCGCGGAGGTGAGAAAGCTAGAGAAGAAATTCGTCGGTTTCGAAGTACGATATATCCCTCGAAAGGATAATTGCCAAGCCGACAGTCTAGCCCGCCTAGCTTCCTCACGATCTCCATGCCCACCTGGGGCCTTTGTAGAAAGGATCTCCACGCCGTCTGTGGCTTCTCTCGAACCCGGGGACGAAGGAGCGGTGTTCGAGCACCGCTCAAGGGTGTCACCAGGTATTGACGCTCCGAGGGGAGTGGCGGGATGTCTCGTCGCTCCCCTCGATCTTGAAGATTCGTGGATAGAACCCATCCGCAAGTACCTTCTCGATCGAACGGTACCTGAGGATGATACACTTTCCGAGCAAATTGCCCGGCGCGCCAAGATGTATTCCTTGGTCGATGGGACCCTCTACCGACGAGGGGCTCACGGAGTGCTCATGCGGTGTATCCCTCAGACGCAGGGTATAAGATTACTCGAAGAAATCCATGGGGGGGTGTGCGGGGCACATGCATCTTTCCGAACCCTGGTCGGAAAGGCCTTTAGACAAGGATTCTATTGGCCGACAGCCCTACATGACGCGAACGAGTTAGTGAAGCGATGCCGTCAGTGTCAATTTCACCGCAGACGCATTCACCAGCCCGCCCAAGCATTACAAACAATTTCCTTGTCATGGCCATTCGCCGCGTGGGGTCTCGATATCTTAGGGCCGTTCCCGGTGGCACCCGGGGGCTATAAGTTCCTCTTCGTCGCGATCGATACATTCACCAAATGGATCGAAGCCGAACCTGTCGCACAGATCACATCAGAGGCAGCCAAACGGTTTATAATGCGGAACGTTATGACCAGGTTTGGCGTCCCGAGCAGAATCATAACCGACAACGGTACTCAGTTCTCCAGCTCCGACTTCATCGAGTACTGTACCAAACTCGGCACCAAGATATGTTATGCCTTGGTTGCACATCCACAGAGCAATGGACAGGTCGAACGCGCTAACGGACTTATACTTCAGGGGATAAAAACTCGCGTCTTCGAAAGACTCACCGCCCACGCCAAGGCGTGGGTTCGCGAGTTACCCTCTGTCCTCTGGGCCTTACGGACAACCTCCAATCGGGCCACCAGAGAAACACCGTTTGGTCTGGTATATGGAGCCGAGGCCATGCTGCCATGTGAACTTGCTCTAAAATCGCCACGGGTGGAATTACACTCGACAAGAGGAAATCCCTCGGAGAGAGGACGACCTCAACTATCGAGGAGAAGCGGACCCAGGCTCTGTTCCGGGCCGCCCAGTATCAGCATGAAGCTCCGTCGCTATACGACAGACATGTTCGACAACGCTCATTGCAAGTCGAGACCTGTCCTACGACTCGTTACAGAATAAAGCAATAGCAATAGCTTTCTCCCAAATGGGAGGGCCCATAACACGATAGTCGAAGCTACTCGACCAAGATCTTTCCGACTGGCAATGGAAGACGGCCGAGTCCTAACGAATTCCTGAACATTGACCAACTCCAGAGGTTCTACGTTTAAGGCTAGTCGACTGTCGCTCGAGGACGTCTCTCCGAGTGAACAGTCGGGGGCTGGTCAAAGACTCGGACACAAAAGACGAAGTTATTCATATAAATAACAAAGTTTTATACATGCCTGACGCGCATGCGCGAGAGCTACGCAGTTACAAGTCGGTAGGAGCAAGCGCCCGGAGAATTCCTGAGCGGCGCGATCCAGCTCCGCCAGACGATCAGAGAAGCTTCGGTGGCTCGGATAAGTACGCGCCGACTGTGGTAAGCACCAGCTCTAGGCGTCGCCATCTATCAACAAATTCTCCTCGGCGGACGAAGCTCGCGCTGCTCCCGAGAAAGAGTGTTGGAAAGTTGAGCTGACTGATCTCGAAGTGTTTTGGCCTCACCACGGAGGGAGTGGACCTCACCGCGGAGTGAGTGGACCTCGCTGCAAACGGAGTCCCACTTAGCACAGAGCGCGCTAGAAAAAAGACACCTGGGTCAGTCGGGATGGCGAAGTCATCTGGCGAACCAATGGCAAAACAGAAGCTCCTCCTACCTCCACCAAGGGTCCGAGTAGCGCCAGGGGTTATCTCCGGCCAAGGCCTCCCCGCCCGAAAGATCAGACGCCGGCCGGTCCCTAGCGGGCGAAGGGGAGGATGCCCCGCCAGCCGGGCGCCGACCACGGGGAGCAATCTGATAGACGACTTCCTCGAGCAGCGAGAGGGGCGGGTTTTGGTGGAGAAGTTTCCCTGCAGTTCGCATATCAGACCTTGGGAATGGAAGCGGCAAGTTTGGCAGAACGGGAAGCAGGAGGATGGTACCTTGCCCTCTTTAGCGAAATAAAGCGTCTTCGTCGATCCGAAGGATCTCTGTGAAGACAGGGCGGCGGTATGGAGCTTGATCCACCCCGCGCGACTTCTTCCGTCTTCTCGGGGGTTCAGCATTCCCGTCGCCCAGGCCATCAGCCGCGGTACGGGCCTCGATCAGGAATGGAGGGCCCAGCTTCGGGATCGTCTACCCCGCGTCCTTCTTTCTGCATAGGGGGCTCGTCCAGACCAGTGTGAGTCGGGCGTGAGAAGTCAGGAATCATACAAAGAAAAATGATTACCGCTAGAATCTCTTCCTTCTCGTGTGGAGGTCGAAGGGTAGCGACGTAGGGACCATCGGACGGTCAGGAGAAGGTACGCGCTTGAAGAGGGCTTTTACCTTCTCGGACACCTCCTCCTCCGCGAGAGCTATTCGAGGCAAAAAGGGGGTTAGGGCACTTTGACAAGTCATCCCTACTAGGTTGTGAGGGAAGAAGCTTACCCAGTTTTTTCCGCCGCTGATATGGATCGCTCGACAAGTCCCAAGCACCTGTTTCCCTGAACCCGTAAGGGGCAAAACCCCGCGCCTGATGAAGTCAGCAGCCACATCGGCGAAGGTCAAGCCTTGAGTCCGAAGAACCTTAATTTCCCCGACTAGATGCTGGAGACGGGAGTCAAGCAGGTCTCGTTGGTCTAGGGAGATGCGGCTTCGGGCGGGGTTCCCCAGTACCTTATGCCCGGGGAAGACGAAGGGCGGCAATAGCACCCACCTGTGCTCCCATCCCGGGAAAGGTCGAATTTCGTTGGCATCAATGTATTCTGTGATCCTGCCTTCTCGAAGGCGGATGCTCGCGCTTCCCACTATCTTCCCCCGGGTCCTCTCCACCTCGTGGTAGTATCAGAATAAGTCCAATGATGGCCCGAACTCCGAGGAAGGCTTCGCACAGGTGGGCAAACACACTCAGGAGGATGTATGATGTCGGATCAAGGTTCACCATCTCAACCCGATAGAATTGGAATATCGATTTAGGAATGTGGAAGGAGGCAAGAAGAACCCGCATTGGAAAAATCAGGGAAGATGACCAGCCAGTCAGGTTCAGGTTCGGGAGTTCTCTCGCCTCGGACATGGTGGAATTCAGCTTGGTGGGTCGATCGGATGAGAGCCAGCTCCAAGGAAGACGCGAGGTTTATCTCGGTCACCTCCGAGCGTGGCCATGGGCTGTCAGTCAATGGGCTCCCGGCCATGGTGCAAGGAAGAAGACGAGGGAATCAAGAAAATTGGGAGGCGGAAAGACAATACGTGCAAAACCCCAATTCTTGGACCCCCAACGATTTAAACTTTCGCCGAAGTCGAGCGCGGTTTTTGGCACGATCAGTTCCATCGCATTTAATGCAGACAGTTGCTTTTTTTGCGCACAGAGCACGTCACGGGAAAAAGAGGGTCTGACAACCCACGACCCCGCGACGTAGAGAGAGAAAAGATTCTTCATCACCACGCGAATTTCCGCCATGATGGTTCCGTCTCCTAGAAATATGCCAGGCGAGCGCGTGTCCGTGATCGACGGATCAGATCAGATCAGAAAGACGTTCTGGGTTTTTCCCAAAGGATATTCCGATAAGGTCTTCACGATTACTCGGTAGAAGTGGAACCTACTCGGGGGAGTCGTCGACACAGCCTACTCGGATTGCCTACTCGGAGTTTTCTCCTCGACAAGGGCAGATTTTTTGAAACAGAACCATCACGACTTCTCTTCACGTATTGATGGGGGCTTGATGATGATAGTAGGGTATTCCGCATATTAGGGGTATCCGTGTACAGTTCCCCGGGACTTTAGGAAGTACAGCGTATCCGACTAAGGATCCTCGGGAGATAAGGTAACCCCTCTAGAGGAGGGAAGACTCCCCTTAGATTAGGAAGTCAATCCCGACATCTAAGGAGGCCAGAGTCCTACTCGGCGTAAGTCCACGTCCGGTACGACCCCTGGAAACCCCCTATATAGGGATCAGTAATCCCATAGGGGAGGACAGGTCCCAGATAGTTGCAGCAGATCCAGTTAGGTCTAACAAGTCAATCTAGTCGGAGATCCGTCAGGCGAAGCCCTAGAAGACCTGCAGTCTCGAAGGAGTCGAGCCTGGAGGATTAGCTAGGATTAGTCTACGATTAGGCCTAGGATAGCCACTAGCATACACCCCCATTGTAAAGCGTGTTCCCGATCAATATATAGCAACAGGACGTAGGGTTATTATCCTGAGGGAGGCCCGAATCTGTATAAAAACGGCTGTCCCCTGCTGTCAGATCTCTTGGCGCTTGGGCCCTAGAGGTCCCTACCCCCTAGTAATCATCATCTCGCGAGTACCGTAAGATCGCCGGTTCACCAATCGTCGACATATGTGAATTGAATTACTTTTGCATATATGCATACGAATATGAATGCATGCAAGTGGGTCCAACTAATCTGACATGTGGGCCAACAACCTTGATACGTGGAACTAGAGCATATATATGCAGTTTGAATTGCCTATTTGAATTTTCGTGTGAAGATAACAATTTCATAAAATTAATATAGTGTGGAAATCAATTTTAACTGCTCAACATATTTTATTTGGCCTCCTAAATTTTTTCATAATTTTCAGAATTTATTTAGTGTTTATTTGAACTACATTAGAATTTATATCGATTCGTGTTAATTCAAATATTATGAAATCTTCTTAATTTTCTCTCTCATGTATTTGGGCCAAAATCCCACTTTCTAGCCCAACCCCTAGCCCGCACGGCCTGGCACAGCCCACCATCCATCTGCTTGGTCCAAGGGAGATTGGGCCACGGAGGCATGTGTATATGTGATAAATAAAACAAAGTGTAATATCTATCACTATTCATTGAGTAGTGTAGTGGTAAGGCAAGATACTCACATATGTGAGGTCAAGGGTTCAAACTCTAGAGGGCACAATTTTTTTGATATTATTTGTGGGCTGGCTAAGCCACCGGCCCAAGAAAGGAGGCGGGGCTCGGGCTGGGCCGGCCCAAGAGGAGGGGGCGTGTCACGGACCCGGAATTGCATATGATTAGGGGAACGCGAAGTCGCCAAGGACCGAAGGACTCGTCCGCCCGGTGGCACGGTACCTGCGCCGTACGCACCAAGGAAGAACGATCCGACACCCGCCACGTGCGAGCCAGCCGGAAGCGACCAATCTTCCCAAAACCACATACGACTCCACGATCCGGTGAAGAGTCAGAGTCGTTCCCGAATCCTACCACGACAAGCAAGGTCGGAGGAGCCCGGCGATTCTACCCACACCCTAACCTAGCTCGGAAGCTAGTGGGTCGCTCGAAAGCCGGGTAGAACACCCACACCCTGCCTGGCCGGCACTGCATCTCAGCCAGCGGGTCACTCAACCAACACCTGCTCGACTTAGTAGAAAATGGTACGGTCTCGGTCCTTCACGGCATACCCATACACTTCATATCATACACGCATTGTGCAGGGCAGCCTGGAATAACAACTCGGATATCATCACAAAGCTCTACAATACGATATTATTAATAACAGTCCAGGATGGGACAACATATTACATCAGTCGGTTATATCCGAACACATATCCGAGTACGGAGAAGTTTAACAACAGCGGAAGCTAAAAGAAGTAAGACCCACAGCGGCACCATGACCGCTGACCAAAAGCCACATCTATCCCACAAATCAAACACTACCGAGGAAACTGCAATTTCAAGCATCGTCAAAGTAATCTTCGACCACCGGCTCAACTGCAAGCTCTAGGATTAACCTAGGTGAGTACAAAGTACTCGCAAGACTTAATCGTGCTTGATTAGATGTCCTACACATGCTAGTTTAGCAACAAGTAAACATGATGCTTCTCAGAGTAACAATATGTAAAGTAACAACATAGCATCATCAGGGTAAATAGAGACAAGTAAATCAACCAGCTAAATCAGACAATAACAGGACATGAACAAATCATCACAAATCCAATTCCTCAAGTTCAAATCCAAAGGGGCAGCCCATACATCCAATCCAATCCGATCCATTTAACGATTCAATCCAAGGGGGCAGCCCTGTATCCAATTCCGAATTGATCCAACAACGACACATTATCAAAATCCAAAGTAATCCATTAAAGACATGATATCAAATCCGAATTGATCCACCAATCTCATTATGATTTAATCTCTCGGACCGCTACCGACAAACCCAACCCTGGACGACATAATGAGTGCATAACCGCAAGGGGGTAGCGAACCTCCAAGAGGCGTGGAGGCTTATCCCATTACGCAACAGTGTTGGTCCTCGATAACGATCCCGTGTGATAAGGGATTGTGACACGCTGAAGATAAGGTTGCTGCGGTGACAAGACTCTACTTACACCTGGGTCACCTTCCCACCGCTATTAGCAACAACCGTACCCATTGTGCACGCCCTCGGCTCTCACAACTCACTTAAAGGTTTGGTTGAGGAGCCACAGATGTTCTCAACGTGAGACCCATCCTGCTTGTATTAGTGTGCTTAACATCTCCTAATGACATCTAAACTGATCATACCCATACGACATGCAACAGAGACATACACATACAAGCACACATAAGAGAGGGCATACACAAGAGTACGGAAAGTAAAATGCAACAAGCTCTGCTTGCCTGATTCGGGTTGATCCTGTTCTTGCGAGGGGTCGTAAGCCGGGTGGTCACCTTCGTCTTCGGGCTCTGTTGTAATTGACACGAACACCAGAAAAGAAACGATAAAAGGTAATGAGACCAGCATGTATGCATGTATGGATGATGCAATTTGCTTGACTAGAAGTGCAATGGGTGTTGAAGAGTCGCAATAATCTACATGGGTTCATATTGGTCATCGGAGACATGTGATAACTAAACTGCATGCATGACGAGTTAAAATGTTCCGATGGGTTAGGGTTGCGTCTTTAGTGGTAAATCATGGCAAGGTGGTGTATTAAGTCCATATGAAGTTAGGTTATGTAATAGGATGCTAACTTGCGAAGCTAGGGTTTTATTGGTTTACGACAGGGCAAAATAACAACTCTAAACATGGGGCTGTGCATGTACCCAAAATTGATCTTGGTTTCAGGCAAGTTGTAGAAGACTTCATAAGCTTTCCAATGGTATAAGGTTTGCTAAAATCCGAGTTATGGATTACAAGTTATCGCATTTTGAAGCTCGACGGAACAAAAGATTAAACCCTAGATAACCTACTGTGCATATAACCAAAATGAACTTTTGATGCATCCAAGTTGTAGAGAATTTCACCAGCTTTCCAACCATATAAAGTTTGTCAAATTTGGACATATGGTTCAAAAGATATGAGCATTTGAAATTTGGGACAAAATCTAACCCTAACAGCCTAAACCTAATTGCTAGATCTACCCGAAACTACCCCATCCTCTCTCTGCTACGAACTTCCTCTGCTAAACCTACCCGAGAACGCACCCAACATCTAACCCTCATAACCGGACCAACTGACCCGTGGGCCACTCATGTCAGTGGGGGCGGTTTCATCAGCTCACCCCAGCCAGACACGTGTCCCTCTTCTCTCAACTCCCTCTCTCTCTCTCTGCCTCACTCGGGACCGGCCGGAGAAGGGCTTAGGCGGCGGAGGGCTCGCCGGAGAGTCACCGGAAAGGACTCCCGAGCTAGGTTGAGCTCGGGGAAGACGGTAGGAGGCCGAGGAGCTCACCCCGGATCCGATTTGGTGGTCGGGGAGTGCTGAGGAAGGCCGGAGGAAGGTGGGCGACGAGGACCGGCGGCGGTAGCTTCGGGTCGACGGCGTCGGCGTGCTCCGGTGTTAGATCTGCGAAAAAGGAGCCCGAGGGGAGGTGAGGGAAGAGAGGGGAGCTCGAAGAGCTAGAAAATGGGCCTCGGGAAGCACTGGTCACCCGAGAAAGAGCTCACCGGAGTTCCTGGTCGGAGGTGGGGAAGACGACGGTGTTGACGCAGAGGCTTGCACGGATTTGGAAATGGGAAGGTGGATGAGATGCAGGGAGGGGTGGTGAGGCTCTGGGGAGAGGTAGCCGAGCTCGGGGAGCAGCCCAACCGCGGTGATTTCTCGTCGGAGCCGGCGACCGGGGCGGAGGAAGGAGCTCGGGAAGAGGGGATTTAGCTCTAGGGTTTCAGGGGGGCGGAGATTGCGAAGTAGGGGAAGAAAGGGCTGTCGGGAGGGAGCTTTTAAGGGGCGGCAGCGGCTCGGACAGGGGGCTCCGGGAGTGGAGCACCGCCCACCATGGCCAGCGGCCGGCGGCGACGTGGAGGAAGGGACCCGACATGCGGGCCCGGGCGCGGGAGTGAGAGGGAGAGGAGCTGACAGGCGGGGCCCGGTTGGCAGTGAGGGGAAGGGGGAGAAGGCGCGCGGGATGAACGGGCTGGGGGAGATGGGCCGACCGAGGGGAGGTTCTGGCCCAGGGGGAGTTAGGGTTTCTTTTTGATTTTTTTCTTTTTATATTTTCCAGTTTTATTCCCCACGACATTTTATGTACCAAATCAGCTCCAATTAACCTGAAATTTTTACAGGAGCTTCACAATATCATTCTTGAGCTACTGTAGGAGTTTGAATCATTTTGAGGCTGATTTGACCTAGGTTCCTATTCAATTTCAATCTAGGGTTTCAAATCGGATTTGTGTTATGGTCGAGCCCTAGGCATGCCCAAAGTTTTCTAGAAATTGGTTAGGGGCTAGGGTTATCCCTTTCGAAGCTATTTACGAAGTTTGGGAGGTTGGCACCACTGGGAACTACTCTGTCGTCGAAACCCTAATTCTGGCATATTTAGGGTTTGGCTTTAGGGACGAGGATCCACCGGAGGGTTTGATGGCTTCAACCACCCCTTATTGATGATATCGTTAACTTGAGCACTTCGAATAAGTTGATTGGTGTTTGCAAAGTTTTCAATTCAAATTCTTCGAATAAATTGATTGGTGTTTGTATAAATATCCACCGAGGATGAGATATGTACATATTCAATAAAGTAGAATTGATATACTACTAGGTTTAGTTGAGTTGTGGATGATGAAGATGCCATGTATGCATGAATGCGAACATTAACCCTATTAATCGACTTTGGGTATTACAAAACCTACCCCCCTTAAAAAGATCTCGACCCGAGATCTCTAACGATCGGTAAACAAGGTTGGAAACTCGGTCTTGAGCCATTCCTCGCGTTCCCAGGTGGCTTCATCTTCAGTGTGGTTGCTCCACTGGACCTTGAAGAATTTGATGGTGCGACTTCGAGTCTTGCGTTCCATCTCATCGAGAATGCACACCGGATGTTCTCGGTAAGAGAGGTCTTCATGTAGCACTTCCATTTCAGGGTTGATCTTCGTCACTGGGACTCGATGGCAAGCTTTTAACTGGGAGACATGGAAGACATCGTGCATCCGCGACAATCCTGGAGGTAATTCCAATTGGTATGCCACGGTCTCTCTTTTGGCTAGGATTCGATAAGGTCCGATGTAACGAGGAGCTAGTTTTCCTTTCATTGCAAAACGACGGACACTTTTAAATGGGGTGACCTTGAGGTACACACTGTCTCCAACCTGAAAGGTAACTTCTCGGCGCTGGGGATCTGCATAGCTTTTCTGCCTGGACTGAGCTTCCCGCAGGCGTTCTCGGATGAGTTGAACCAAATCTTCGGCTTCTTCGATTGGATTCGGTCCAAAGAATTGTCTCTCGCCAGTTTCTGACCAGTTCAGTGGGGTTCTGCATTTTCTTCCGCAAAGCACCTCGAACGGAGCCATTCCGAGGCTAGTCTGATAACTATTGTTATAGGCAAACTCTGCATAAGGTAGGTATTCTTCCCAATTGGAACCAGCGGTGAGAGCACAGGACCTCAACATGTCTTCAAGAATCTGATTTGTCCGCTCAACTTGACCACTGGTTTGGGGGTGGAAAGCGGTGCTGAAGGATAGAGAAGTTCCCATGGCTTCATGTAAGCATTTCCAAAATCTGCTGGTGAATTGAGTGCCTCGATCTGAAATGATTCTCTTGGGAACACCATGGAGACACACAATTCGAGAGATATATAACCTTGCTAGCTGGCTCACTTTATGGGTTGTCTTCACAGGGATGAAGTGGGCGACCTTGGATAGACGGTCTACAATTACCCATATTGCATCGTTGCCCTTTGGGGATCTCGGCAAACCTACTACAAAATCCATACCAATCTCTTCCCATTTCCACTCGGGGATAGGGAGAGGCTGAAGTAGGCCTGCTGGTCTCTGATGTTCGGCCTTCACACGACGACAGACGTCGCACTCAGCAACATATTGGGCAATCTCCCGCTTCATTCGGGTCCACCAAAATTGGCGACGGAGGTCTTGGTACATTTTGGTACTGCCTGGATGGATGGCTAATGGGGAGTTGTGTGCTTCATGAAGGATTAGGTCTTTCAGTTGCTTATCCTTGGGCACCACAAGTCGTTTTCCAAACCATAATACTCCATCCTTATCTTCCGTGAAACAGGTTGCGGTACCAGCCTTCATCTTTTCCCTGATCTTCTGCATTCCGGCATTCTGAGCTTGAGCAGCCTTAATTTGATCTTCTAATGATGGTTTCACCTCTAATGCAGCAAGGGTACCTTGTTCGACCACCTCCAAATTCAGTCGCTGAAATTCTTCATGAAGGGGTGGCTGTTGCTCCTTGATCATAGTGTTGTTGCAATAAGCTTTTCGACTAAGGGCATCGGCAACAACGTTAGCTTTGCCAGGGGTATAATTTAAACCCATATCATAATCCTTAATGAGCTCGAGCCATCTTCTCTGGCGAAGGTTTAGATCTGGTTGGGTGAATAGATACTTCAAGCTTTTATGGTCCGAGAAGATCTCGCAGCGAGTGCCGATGAGGTAGTGTCGCCAGATCTTCAGGGCATGCACTACGGCAGCTAATTCCAGATCATGGGTGGGGTAGTTGGCTTCATGGGGTCTCAATTGACGCGAGGCATAAGCCACCACGCGGCCTTCTTGCATGAGAACGCAACCCAATCCATTTCGGGAAGCATCACAGTAAACCTCGAAATCCTTATTAACATCTGGGAGAATAAGCACCGGGGCTGAAGTCAACCTTTCTTTAAGTTCTTGAAAACTCTTTTCACACTTGTCGGACCATATAAACTTGGCTTCTTTCTTCAGCAATTCTGTCATCGGCTTGGCTATGGAAGAGAATCCTTCAATGGATCGGCGGTAGTATCCTGCTAGTCCAAGGAAACTTCGGATCTGGGTAACCGATTTGGGTTGCTTCCATTCTTGTACCGCTTGCACTTTGCTCGGGTCCACGGCGACACCTGCGGCCGATATCACATGGCCCAAGAACTCCACTTGGTGTTTCCAAAACTCACACTTTGAGAACTTGGCATACAGACGATGCTCACGAAGCTTGTCGAGCACCTTCCTCAAATGATCTTCATGTTCTGATTCAGACTTGGAATAGATGAGAATGTCGTCGATGAAGACGACAACAAATTGATCCAGATACTCCATGAATACTGAGTTCATGAGTTGTGTAAAAGTGGAAGGGGCATTGGTTAGACCGAATGACATGACTGTGTACTCGTATGATCCGTATCGGGTAGTGAAGGCTGTCTTGGGAATGTCTTCGGATCTGATCTTTATCTGGTGATAGCCCAATCTCAGGTCAATTTTGGAGAAGACACATGCTCCGGTCAACTGATCGAATAGATCATCAATCCTGCGAAGAGGGCATTTGTTCTTCACTGTAAGCTCATTCAGTGGATGATAGTCTACGACCATCCTTAACCTTGAATCTTTCTTCTTCACGAACATGGCTGGACAGCCCCACGGTGATGAACTAGGTCAGATGAAACCCTTTTCCTCAAGCTCCTGGAGCTGCTTCTTCATTTCTAATAGTTCCTTCGGGGATATCCGGTAGGGTCGTCTTGACACAGGAGCGGTTCCGGGAGGAAGTTCGATAACGAACTCCACGGCACGGTCAGGAGGCATACCTGGCAACTCTTCGGGGAAGACGTCCGGGTATTTACACACTACTGGGACGAGCTCGATTCCTTGGTCCTGGTTACTGTTTAGAGCAAAAAGACACCCTGATGGAGATGAGGACACGAATACCACTTCTTTACCGGAGTCCGAGGTAAGGGATACTGATCTCTTGGCACAATCTATCCGGGCTTTATGCTGGATCAACCAATTCATACCCAGTATAACATCTAACCCTGCGGACCCCAAAACTACCATGTTTGCCAGGAACATTTCTCCGCCAATTTCTACTTTAACCCCTTCACAAACCAACTCGGTTTTCATCTCTGAACCGGGGGTTGCAATAATAAGAGGATGATGCAATGTTGATGATGGAACATGGTTTTCATGCACGAACTTGCTGGAGATGAATGAATGAGATGCTCCGGAATCAAACAGAACAGTTGCAGGAGTTGAGTGAACGGAGAGCGTACCCAACACTACTTCTGGCGCATCCTGAGCTTCCTCGGCGGTGACGTGATTTACTCGACCACGGCCGGGAACTTGGGTCTTGGTGGGAGCTGGTCCCCTGACTTGGACTCCTCCTCTTGTCGGTCCTTGCTATAGTTTGGGGGCAAAGGTGTGCCCCGTGCGAGGAAGAGAGCAATGGTTGGCGTAGTGTCCCATAGCTCCGCAGTTATAACACTGAACCTTGCTCATATCCGGTAGAGGTCGCTGCTGCACTCCCTGAGGGCGAGGCTGATAGACTGGTTGCTGGGGACGGGGAGCGTAGACTTGAGGTCTTGGCAGATATGGCCCCGCAGAACGGGGTGGTTGGGGCTGCCACACCCGCGGCTTCTGTGAACTGCTCGCGGCCGATCTCTGCATTTCCCTTTCTCGCTTGCGATTCTGGATGAGAACGGACTCTCTTGCTTCTATGTTAATGACTTTATCCACCAGGTACTGGAAGTCACGCACGTCAACAGTGGCTAGCTTTGCCCGCATCTCATCATTCAATTTGTCCATAAAGTGCCGAACCTTCTCTCTATCGGTGGAAACTTCCTGAGGGGCATACCGCGATAAGTGGTTGAATTCGCGAAGGAATTGCATGATGGGTTTCTTGCCTTGACGGAGATCTCAGAACTCCTCCCTCTTCAGGTTCATGATTCCGTCAGGGATATGGAAGTTGCGGAAACCGATCTTGAACTCGTTCCAGGTGACCACATGGCCAGCAGCTTGTGTGACCAAGAAGTTTTCCCACCATTCTGCGGCAGCGCCTGCCAGGCAGTGGGAAGCGAACCTGACTTTGTTAGCCTCAGCGCACTCTGCTAGCTCGAGTTTCCTTTCAATTTGCCAGATCCAGCTATCTGCCTCCAGCGGGTCATCGGCTTGGTCGAAGGTTGGCGGTTGGGTCCGCTGAAACTCAGCTAGACCACCTCGAGCCTGTCCACCACCGGCGCCTTGATTACGCGCCAGCTGCTCGAGGATCCTGTTCTGGGTCACTAGCAGATCTGCAATATTGGGCTGCTGTGGAGGGGGTGGCACTTCTTCCTCATCTCGTTCCCGGCGTCCACGGGCAGCTCCGCATGTTCCTGACGCCATTCTGTTGCAACCAAAGGACACGAGGTGAGACGGCAACTCGAGAAGTCAGGAAGGCAAAACAATTGGACTATAGTACAGCGAGATATGTCATGAACGTGGCACACAACAAGGCAGAACCGGTTGACCATAATCCTCAATTGCATTACACATTTAACATGGTTCATAAGTGAGCTGCGGTTTAGATCACCCTTATGGTGAAATAAACATGTACAAAATACCAAAATTGCAGCCACAAGTACCCAATTACATGCCTCCAAAAGATAACTTAGACTTAGGGTTTGGTTCAGTTTTACAATCCATAATAAGACCTTCAACAACTTGCCACTAGAATCCAATCGGCACTACGATGACTAACTCTTATGACTGGGTACTCCAAAACCTATCTTCCAACTACTCATCCTACTCTTCGTCGGTTGGCGGGTTGCTGGTGGTGTACCAAACGCGTTCCTCAGGGTCCTCTTCCTCTTCTTCTCTTGCAGCAGCTTCATTGGTGGGGACTGAAGCGGCTGGTGTCGAGGTATCTTCTTCTGAGGGCCTTGGGGTGAAGAGCCGAAGGTACTGTCGGCACGTCATCCTCTTGCGGGGCTTGACTCCAGAACTCTGAGGTTGATTGGTCTCACCAAGTGGAGTTGGAGTCGGCTCTTGTACTAGAACAAAGGGGCTCTCTCCACAAGACTCATCTTCATTTGCTACATGATACCTTCGACGCAACTCATAGCGAAGCTTGCGGTTAACTCTTGTTAGTCGTTCCACCTCTTGAGTAGCATTTCCATAGTCTCGATACAACCTATCGTGCATTACTTCCGCAGAGACAATGTGATTGGCTGTCTCCATCTCAGTCTCATCTTCCTCTTCATCGTCACTAGGCGCTGGCACCGAAATGCTGGCGCCTCCATCAGTAACCTGGGGAATGAGGCGGAAGGGGGAGAATAGGAAGATCTCATCAAAGTGATGCCGTAGGTGGAGAACTGCTTTCCTTGCGGCTTCCATTCGGGCGTCCGCATCACCTGGTCTGGGTGCTGTAAAGGTCTGATCCAAATCCGAAACTCTCACTGTGACCCATCCCATCCAAAAATGAGTCTTCCCGTGAACCTTATAAGTCTTGGCGTGGAAAGCAGGGAGATCTTCTTGGGGCACTGTCACGCCCTGTTTTTCCTAATCGGGTTTACTCGAAAACCAAAACCCTAAGCGCGTATATGCGTGTATATTCCAAAACTTTTTGACGGATTGTTTGGATCTTCAGCGTTCCTCATGCATCTCATCTCATGTCATCATTCGAGGTTGCCTCGTCATTGCATGCATTAAACCTAAACCCTAATCGGAGCACTCGCGCTGTATATGCACGAGCCCCGTTCAAACCCTAACCCTAGTGGCAAGCTGCCCATTCTTGTTCCTGACCTCCAAAACCCAAGATCTAACCCTCCCATGTCCTACCACCACCTTGCCGTCGCCGAAAACCCTAAAAACCCCATCTGTCGCCCAAAACCCTAATTAGGTTTTCTTACCTCCAGAAATTAAGAAAGTGTTATCGCATGCACTTTTATTTCTCCAAAGTGTCTAGAAATTTACCAGTAGCTTCTTGAGTATATTCCTCACCAACTTATGAAATAAAGTTGGGAAGTCCAGTTCAAAAATTTTGAATTACATTCCAGATTCAATTTTGTCCAAATTCCCCCTTTGCACTGCAACTACTTTTTCCCTTGCTCAGAAAATTCCACAAAAATTACACAATGCCCATCTCAGTACACATATTCCATTTCTGTAAAAACCTACTTACCTCCAGTACAAAATGTAGCCAAGACAGCCATCGAGCACCTGGCATGAAACCCTTTCCCCCATTGATTTTGAGTCCAGCTCCCAACCCCTTTGTACCAGACTCTGCCAACACGTTGCCACAGCTCAAATACATATAATGCTTAGCTCCCTCCCAGTGCCAAGTCCCCTCCAACAGCCTTCAAAGCCCTTGTCAAAACATGTCAATGTTGGCAAGTCTAAGCAACAGCTCTCGTTGGACTTCCAAGCCATTTTCTCTGCTGCTCTTACTCCTTAAATCAGCTCAGACACTCCTCTATTCCTTTCACCTCAGCAGCATACCCTAGCTATAGTGTTCAACCTCCCCATCTTCTCAAGCCGTCAATGGCAAGTCCCCTCTTTACTTCTCCCCTGCCCCATTAGCTACCCCACTCTCCAGTCTTGCTCCCGTGGCTTGTTTCAGCTCCATTGACATGCCAGAGCACCTCCCCGACGCCCTGTTGCACCATGTGCATGCCCATGCCGCTCAAAACAATGCCGGCCGCGCTCTGGCATGGATGGACGCGCACCAGTGCCGGCCAGGCCAACCACCGCGCGTCCCTCGTAACTCCTCTGCCGCCTTGTCAATTCCAAGCATCAGTGACCTGTCGAGCCACCCGAGATCGTGGCTCACCTCTAAAACTCGCCCCCACCCTCTCTGCACAGACCCCGGCGACGCCCAGCGGCCACCACCTGGCAACCATCGTCGCCGGCCTATAAAAGGGGATGCCAAACACCGAGCCTCTTCACCCAACCTCAGCCAGCATAACCTACCTCCCTCCTTTCCTCAGAAGCTCTCGCACCTCCCCAAGTTGACTCAACTTCCCTTACTCATCCTCCAGACAGATCCTTCACCGCCGCACTCGAGTAAAGAACAGGCTATTCCAGCAAGGAACCAGCTCCCTTTTATCCTCTCCAGAACACCTTGGACCTCATCTAAACCCTCCTCATAGCTTCCCTTGCAGCTAACGCTCGCCGGAATTCCTTAGTCGCCCGCGCACCTCCGCCTCTGTTCTGGACCGCGGCGAAGTCCCATCTCCAGCAAACGCGCAAGCTCTCCGACCACAAAAATGAATCCGCGTTGATTCCCTGAGCTCGGAGGTGTTGCCCGTTCCTCCTAATTCCCTCTGGATCTCCTGCAATTTCTCGCCGTCTTTCTTACCGGAGCCATCGCCGGCGCCCTAATTTCTCGCCGGAAGTTTTCCCCGTGCGCGCCCATGCCCCGCTCGCCTTTCCTCTCTGTAACTGACACGCGGGCCCAAGTCCCTTTTAAAGCCCCGCGCGTACCGCTTCGGTACTTCCACGTCACCCTTCCTCGGTTGGATTAAAACCGACCGGTTTTCTCTCTGGTCCAGCACCCTATTCTCTCTGGTTCAACCAATACCCCCAGATCCGAGCCGGTTCTCAAGAAACTCCCCAAATAAAAGTTTCTCAGAATTAAATTTCCCATCTTTTTCATATAGATCATTTTTCGAGAATCTCAATGCTTCTCTCTGTACAGCCCAGTCCAGTAGCCACTTATAATTCAAATCTGTTTTTGAAACTTCCATATGAAATGCCTTCAATCTAGGACACTCCAGTATAGTAATTTCCAGCATTTTCCTTAGCCTTGCACAAGTTGCATTCATACATTCATGTTGCTTAGCTTAGAGATTAAAAAGAATAGAGTAAAGCCATGAAACTCTAGCTCATGAGCATGCATACGTAGTGTCAACTTTTCTTTTCAAAAATAGTTGATTAGATGATGCATCCCATTTATCCAGTAGGTTTAACATCCAAAACTTAGTCATATAGCTTAGTAACCCATTGGTTCACATAATGCATGATTTCCAAAACCCTAGGAGCAAGAGCTCATCATCGAAACCCTAGAAACCCTAGTTGTCATTCCATGCATATATTTATATAGGTTCTCCTTAAGTTGTTTCCACCATGTTCAACTCTTCATGAGAATGTTGGGACCCCACAAGCATGCATGCTGACCTCTATTATTTGTTGTTGTTATGCTCGATTCTTATTCGAAGTATTTTCCGAACGTGTAGTTGACGGTGTGAGGTACGTGCGCCAGGACGAACCCGAAGCATCTCCGCGTCCGGAACTGAGCCAAGACTTGCCAGGCAAGCTCTCCGTCATTGATCATGTTGAATCCCAGTTTTACGAAATACTATTTTGTTTTTGAACCATGCATGCTATATTTTATTCCTGTTATTTTATGTAGAGTAGATATCACCCATGATAGGAAATCCTAGTCCGACCCCGTAATCCTTGTCGCCCTAGGACTATTATATTCCGAAGTTTTACCGGAAACTTAGGGTAGTGTATGTATTTATATGCTTAGCCCTGCAGTAGATGAAGTAGGTTTTCAAAAAGGAAAAGGAAGGCAACACCCCATATCTCATGTGATGAAATATCGAAACGGACCGTCGCGTCCGATTGTAGAGGTGCATGGAAGGTAGGATATGCATGGGTTGGGATATTCTACCGTGATATTGGTTCTGTGGAACCGGGTTAAAAAGGAAGAGGATTTTGATCCGGGTTGGTAATGAAGGGTGTTGGAAGGGAGATGTTAAAGAGCGAGGTAAGGCCCGTCGTGGTTCTCGCTGCCCGTTTACGGGAGAGGAGTGGAGTCCTTCTCGGATCACCTAAGGACCTGTCTTAAGTGCCGTTTGGCCAAGTCTTACCGTACGACCACATGTCCTTTATGGGAAGGACTTGATCTAGTAGCCGACCTGGACTAGCATGAACCCGTGGGCAGTTAGTAGAGTGCAGATGGGGTGGGTTTAACCCTTGTAGAGAATAAACCCGTGGTTTTAACGAGGTATTATTCGCCACAGAGTTGGAACACCAACCTCCTTGTAGCAATGATACTGACTCAAGCTAGGTGTGGGACATGTCCTTCTGACGGGTTCATGGCTGGGTTCACAGCGGTGAAGAGTCTCGTTGTACAAACTCTGGACACATGCGACCGGTAGCATGCCTAGGGGGAACTACATCGTGTGGGTAAAGCCGTACAACCTCTGCAGAGTGTTAAAACTATTCGAATAGCCGCGTCCGCGGTCATGGACGAACTTGGTCGGGCCACACTAAAGTAGTTTTGGCTCTCTGAGCCCCAAAAAGGATCTTTGGGTTATGGGTTTAAGGACGCGAACCGCCGTGTTCGCAGGGCGTCATGCCGTGTCAGGAAGTGAGAAGGAGGGATTGACCCGTACCAGTAGGGCAACCCTGGAATGAGGGACTGACCCGTACCAGTAGGGCAGCCCTGGACTGAGGTATTGACCCGTACCAGTAGGGCAAACCCAGTGTCACCGTAAGTACGAGGTGAGCGTCGTCTCCCTGAGGAACCGGTGACCACCAGGCCTTCCGGTGAAAAGGAAGTGCATAGTTATGAATCCCGTTGTTGTAGGGATGGCGGATTTGATTCCCGTTGTTGTAGGGAAGTCAGATGCCGCGAGGTTTGCGAAAACTGCTTTAATATCTATTTACTTATTTCAAATGCAAACTTACTTTCTCGCACAACATGAAACATAGGATAGAGCCATGTTATTGTTAAACCCCGAGCATGTTCATATCCGTATTAAACTCCCCGGCGGAGTGCTTGCGAGTACATTCAATGTACTCACCTGTCTTGTTATGTGGCCAGACAATGAGGAGGAGTACCAGTCTGGTGATAGCGACAGCGACTTCGACGCGTAGGGTTTTCTCCCCAGTCTGTTGCCTGTGGATCGGCATACTGATGGGTTATCCACCGTATTTATTTTCCGCTGCTGTTTTTATTCGGCCAATAGGCCTGGTTTGTAAGAACTAAAGACCAATTATGGTTAATGTTTGTAATAAACGATGTATGGCACGTTATGCTATCAAGTATTGTGTGTATCGACTATTGATCCAGGGATCGATACAGTGAACACAAGGATTTATCCGGCCTTAAAACCGGGTAGTCCACAGGCACTCCAAGGTACTCCAACATTCTCCATAACAGGGTGGCCCATCCTTCAAGCTGGCTTGGGTCAGTCATAATGTTATACACCATCCTATACAATTTTAGGGTTAGAGAGGACAGGGTTAGCCACACAATGAAAACAAATGCAATAGAGGAGAGCTTCAGAACTAAGAGCGGTGAGGTTAAGGAATAAAAAGCAATCTACTTATTGATTTTAAACATAGGGTTTAACTTTTAAATAGTTTTACTGGCCTATCGGCGAGGCGCAGCGGAAGCTCCTATCTAACGACCACCTGCAATTGGCTTCCTACGGTCAGCTCGGCTCTGATACCAAGCTGTCACGGACCCGGAATTGCATATGATTAGGGGAACGCGAAGTCGCCAAGGACCGAAGGACTCGTCCGCCCGGTGGCACGGTACCTGCGCCGTACGCACCAAGGAAGAACGATCCGACACCCGCCACGTGCGAGCCGGCCGGAAGCGACCAATCTTCCCAAAACCACATACGATTCCACGATCCGGTGAAGAGTCAGAGTCGTTCCCGAATCCTACCACGACAAGCAAGGTCGGAGGAGCCCGGCGATTCTACCCACACCCTAACCTAGCTCGGAAGCTAGTGGGTCGCTCGAAAGCCCGGTAGAACGCCCACACCCTGCCTGGCCGGCACTGCATCTCAGCCAGCGGGTCACTCAACCAACACCTGCTCGACTTAGTAGAAAATGGTACGGCCTCGGTCCTTCACGGCATACCCATACACTTCATATCATACACGCATTGTGCAGGGGCAGCCTGGAATAACAACTCGGATATCATCACAAAGCTCTACAATACGATATTACTAATAACAGTCCACGATGGGACAACATATTACATCAGTCGGTTATATCCGAACACATATCCGAGTACGGAGAAGTTTAACAACAGCGGAAGCTAAAAGAAGTAAGACCCACAGCGGCACCATGACCGCTGACCAAAAGCCACATCTATCCCACAAATCAAACACTACCGAGGAAACCGCAATTTCAAGCATCGTCAAAGTAATCTTCGACCACCGGCTCACCTGCAAGCTCTAGGATTAACCTAGGTGAGTACAAAGTACTCGCAAGACTTAATCGTGCTTGATTAGATGTCCTACACATGCTAGTTTAGCAACAAGTAAACATGATGCTTCTCAGAGTAACAATATGTAAAGTAACAACATAGCATCATCAGGGTAAATAGAGACAAGTAAATCAACCAGCTAAATCAGACAATAACAGGACATGAACAAATCATCACAAATCCGATTCCTCAAGTTCAAATCCAAAGGGGGCAGCCCATACATCCAATCCAATCCGATCCATTTAACGATTCAATCCAAGGGGGCAGCCCTGTATCCAATTCCGAATTGATCCAACAACGACACATTATCAAAATCCAAAGTAATCCATTAAAGACATGATATCAAATCCGAATTGATCCACCAATCTCATTATGATTTAATCTCTCGGACCGCTACCGACAAACCCAACCCTGGACGACATAATGAGTGCATAACCGCAAGGGGGTAGCGAACCTCCAAGGGGCGTGGAGGCTTATCCCATTACGCAACAGTGTTGGTCCTCGATAACGATCCCGTGTGATAAGGGATTGTGACACGCTGAAGATAAGGTTGCTGCGGTGACAAAACTCTACTTACACCTGGGTCACCTTCCCAGCCGCTATTAGCAACAACCGTACCCATTGTGCACGCCCTCGGCTCTCACAACTCACTTAAAGGTTTGGTTGAAGAGCCACAGATGTTCTCAACGTGAGACCCATCCTGCTTGTATTAGTGTGCTTAACATCTCCTAATGACATCTAAACTGAACATACCCATACGACATCAAC
Organism: Stipa capillata; assembly: GCA_019208055.1. Taxonomy (NCBI): domain Eukaryota; kingdom Viridiplantae; phylum Streptophyta; class Magnoliopsida; order Poales; family Poaceae; genus Stipa; species Stipa capillata. The sequence continues at coordinate 19,053 of JAGXJF010000945.1, read as the reverse complement.
GAGACATACACATACAAGCACACATAAGAGAGGGCATACACAAGAGTACGGAAAGTAAAATGCAACAAGCTCTGCTTGCCTGATCTCGGGTTGATCCTGTTCTTGCGAGGGGTCGTAAGCCGGGTGGTCACCTTCGTCTTCGGGCTCTGTTGTAATTGACACGAACACCGGAAAAGAAACGATAAAAGGTAATGAGACCAGCATGTATGCATGTATGGATGATGCAATTTGCTTGACTAGAAGTGCAATGGGTGTTGAAGAGTCGCAATAATCTACATGGGTTCATATTAGGTCATCGGAGACATGTGATAACTAAACTGCATGCATGACGAGTTAAAATGTTCCGATGGGTTAGGGTTGCGTCTTTAGTGGTAAATCATGGCAAGGTGGTGTATTAAGTCCATATGAAGTTAGGTTATGTAATAGGATGCTAACTTGCGAAGCTAGGGTTTTATTGGTTTACGACAGGGCAAAATAACAACTCTAAACATGGGGCTGTGCATGTACCCAAAATTGATCTTGGTTTCAGGCAAGTTGTAGAAGACTTCATAAGCTTTCCAATGGTATAAGGTTTGCTAAAATCCGAGTTATGGATTACAAGTTATCGCATTTTGAAGCTCGACGGAACAAAAGATTAAACCCTAGATAACCTACTGTGCATGTAACCAAAATGAACTTTTGATGCATCCAAGTTGTAGAGAATTTCACCAGCTTTCCAACCATATAAAGTTTGTCAAATTTGGACATATGGTTCAAAAGATATGAGCATTTGAAATTTGGGACAAAATCTAACCCTAACAGCCTAAACCCTAATTGCTAGATCTACCCGAAACTACCCCATCCTCTCTCTGCTACGAACTTCCTCTGCTAAACCTACCCGAGAACGCACCCAACATCTAACCCTCATAACCGGACCAACTGACCCGTGGGCCACTCATGTCAGTGGGGGCGGTTTCATCAGCTCACCCCAGCCAGACACGTGTCCCTCTTCTCTCAACTCCCTCTCTCTCTCTGCCTCACTCGGGACCGGCCGGAGAAGGGCTTAGGCGGCGGAGGGCTCGCCGGAGAGTCACCGGAAAGGACTCCCGAGCTAGGTTGAGCTCGGGGAAGACGGTAGGAGGCCGAGGAGCTCACCCCGGATCCGATTTGGTGGTCGGGGAGGGCTGAGGAAGGCGAGGAAGGTGGGCGACGAGGACCGGCGGCGGTAGCTTCGGGTCGACGGCGTCGGCGTGCTCCGGTGTTAGATCTGCGAAAAAGGAGCCCGAGGGGAGGTGAGGGAAGAGAGGGGAGCTCGAAGAGCTAGAAAATGGGCCTCGGGAAGCACTGGTCACCCGAGAAGGAGCTCACCGGAGTTCCTGGTCGGAGGTGGGGAAGACGACGGTGTTGACGCAGAGGCTTGCACGGATTTGGAAATGGGAAGGTGGATGAGATGCAGGGAGGGGTGGTGAGGCTCTGGGGAGAGGTAGCCGAGCTCGGGGTAGCAGCCCAACCGCGGCGATTTCTCGTCGGAGCCGGCGACCGGGGTGGAGGAAGGAGCTCGGGAAGAGGGGATTTAGCTCTAGGGTTTCAGGGGGGGCGGAGATTGCGAAGTAGGGGAAGAAAGGGCTGTCGGGAGGGAGCTTTTAAGGGGCGGCGGCGGCTCGGACAGGGGGCTCCGGGAGTGGAGCACCGCCCACCATGGCCAGCGGCCGGCGGCGACGTGGAGGAAGGGACCCGACATGCGGGCCCGGGCGCGGGAGTGAGAGGGAGAGGAGCTGACAGGCGGGGCCCGGTTGGCAGTGAGGGGAAGGGGGAGAAGGCGCGCGGGATGAACGGGCTGGGGGAGATGGGCCGACCGAGGGGAGGTTCCGGCCCAGGGGGAGTTAGGGTTTCTTTTTGATTTTTTTCTTTTTATATTTTCCAGTTTTATTCCCCACGACATTTTATGTACCAAATCAGCTCCAATTAACCTGAAATTTTTACAGGAGCCTCATAATATCATTCTTGAGCTACTGTAGGAGTTTGAATCATTTTGAGGCTGATTTGACCTAGGTTCCCTATTCAATTTCAATCTAGGGTTTGAATCGGATTTGTGCTATAGTCGAGCCCTAGGCATGCCCAAAGTTTTCTAGAAATTGGTCAGGGGCTAGGGTTATCCCTTTTCGAAGCTATTTACGAAGTTTGGGAGATGGCACCACTGGGAACTACTCTGTCGTCGAAACCCTAATTCTGGCATATTTAGGGTTTGGCTTTAGGGACGAGGATCCACCGGAGGGTTCGATGACTTCTACCACCCCTATTGATGATATCGTTAATTCAGCACTTCGAATAAGTTGATTGGGTGTTTTGACATTGTTAGTTCGAATACTTCAAATAAATTGATTGGTGTTTGCAACAATATCCACCGAGGATGAGATATGTAACATATTCTATAAAGTAGAAAGTTGATATACAACTAGGTTTAGATAAGTGTGGGTGGTGATAATGCCATGTATGCATGAATGCGAACATTAACCCTATTAATCGACTTTGGGTATTACAGGGCGGCCCAGGAGAGAAGGGGAGAGGAAGAGGCCGGGATGGGCCGACAGGGAGAACGGGCCGGCGGGTGGGCTGAGCCCGGGCGGGGCCCAAGAGGGAGAGAAACGGGCCCTTTGGCCCAGGTTTCAAAAAAAGAAAAAAATGTATTTTTAAACAAAATAAATTTAGAAAATCTAAAAGGGCTTTTAAAAATACCAAATGCTTCCCGAAAATTCTAGAAAAATTCTAATAAATCAAATTGAGCATAAGGAACCCAATAAAATATTTTTAAAGTAAATTTTCAAATGATGATCAAATTAAAAATCAAAAACACTCTTTTTGCTCTCAAATTAATTCATAACCTTGAATTAATTTGAAATAAAATCCAATTAAAATACATTTCATATATAATTGTTTTGTTTAGTGGTACTGTCATGTTCTATTTAATTATTCATTTAATAACATATCATTTATTCATGGACATATCATAGATAAATATTTCTAATTATATCGATACCATGCGCGGAACCATCGACCGTGAACAGGTATACAAGAACGTCCATAAAAGAGTTGATTTGGTATTTATTGGATCTATATTAGATTTTCTAATTCTTTTGGATTTCATATAATTAATCTAAACATTAACATTTGGATAGAAATATTTGATTGGCTTCGGCATATTAAGATATGCGCCTTGAATTTATTCTGGATTTTTTAGAGTTGATTTCATATTTATTGCAGCTATATTAGATTTTCTAGTATTTTTTAAAAAGAAGGAAAATCCTTTTCCTTTTTCTTCTAATTTTCTAGCTCGACAACCGCGGCTACCAGCACCTTCCTCTATTTTTCCTTTTCCCTTCATTGTTCTGCTATATATAGCACAATACTAGCTTAATTGGTGCAGCGACGATTTATGACGAAGCTCGTTCGTCATAGGTGCAGCGACAATGTATGATGCTCCTCTTTTCGTCACAAAAGCGTCATCCAAACGTGTCCACGTAGGCTAAATAATATCTATGACGATTTGTGTAGTCGTTTCATGACGAAATATTTACTTTCGTCATAAATTTCAGGGGGTTGGGGTCTGTCACCTAACATCCATGACGATTCAAATATTTTTATCATAAATATGACACTTTTTATGACAAATTTGAACAACGTCACGAGGAAAACATCATAGATCAGCGAATTTCTAGTAGTGACGGTGTAGTCAAGTTCCCAAATCTCTTCGAGCCTACCGTAGTATCTGTCCTTTTTCTTACCGGTTAGGGCCTCCATCGTCACCCCAGAGTTCTGGTACACACTTTTCTAGTCTTGTGCCTCTGTATAGAATGTGTATCCGTTGATATCATATGCTTGGTATGTCCCGACATTCATCAGGGGTCCCTGTGCCACGTGGAACACCGTCCGTGCTACGTCATCATCTTTTGAGAAGCTATGTTCGTCAAAGTAGTTTTTTAGCCACCTCGCGAACGTAGCGTTATGCTCTTTCATGAGAGCCGCTTCGGTCTTTCTTGTGCCGTGCTTTGTTTTTAACATTGCCATGTGCTGAATAACATAAGGCCGGACCACTGACAGGTGCTGTAACACTACTGTGTGCGCTCTGACGTAGTCGTCTGATCGGTTCGGTACATCACTGTGCACATGTAAATCCTTCTTTCCGCGTCGGTGACCTACGCCATCGAGCCTGCCAATGTGCCGATTAACAGGCACGCCTATAGGTTTGTCGACTTTCATGTAATCCGTGCAAAACTCGACGCTCTCCTCCGTGAGAAAGCCCTGGACGATGCTCCCATCCGGATGAGACCTGTTACGAACGTATCGCTTGACGACCCCATTAAACCTTTCCAACGGGTACATGTTGTGTAGGAATACCGGACCTAGGTCGATGATCTCCGGGACGATATGGATCATGAGATGAACCATGACGTCGAAGAATGCGGGCGGAAAGTACATCTCAAGCTCGCATAGTATGACAATGATCTCCGCCTGCAGTCTCCGGCAACGCTTCTTACTGATGGACTTCTGAGAGATAATGTCGAAAAAGTTACAGAGGTCAAGCAGTGTCTTGCGGATCCATGGCTCCATTAGCCCTCTAATTGCAACCGGAAGTATCTGCGTGATCATGACATGACAGTCATGAGACTTCATACCGATTAGTTTGTGGTTCCGCATGTCTAGATATCTCCGTATGTTCGCCGAGTAACCGGAAGTAACTCTGACACCTTCGAGGCACTTGAAAATTTCATCGAGCTCCTCTGTACTTAGAGTGTAACAAGCGGCGGGACAATCCGTCTTGATTTTTGTAACATTCCTGCCCAACTTGGTCTTCTCCTCGTTGGCCCACAGCTCTCGTCTTATCCCCAGTTCCTCGTAGTCAGCTCGTGCCTTCGGCCCATCTTTTGTCTTGTCTGCCATGTGGAGCAAGAGACCAAGCACACTCTCACAGACATTTTTCTCAATATGCATGACATCTATGCAGTGACGTGTCTCAAGAAAAGGCCAGTAAGGTAAGTTCCAAAATACAGATTTCGTTTTCCAAACGCCTCCCAGCGGCTTTACCTTCTTCTGCTTCTTTCCCGCCTTAGGGTACTGGCCCCAAGAGTTCAATATCTCATAGATTTCTTCCCCACTCCTCTTACGTGGCGGTCCTCGGGTCTCAACCGTATTGTCAAACTTTTCTTTTTCTTGTCTCCACGGGTCATCCCGTTGAAGCCATCTTCGGTGTCCCATGTACACGATTTTATGAGAGCTCGGTAGGTGACGACTTGTTGTATCTTCCATACACTTCACACATCCTTGGTATCCGTGGCAAACCTAGCCGGATTGATATCCGTAAGCGGGATAGTCTTGCACCGTTGTGATCATCATAGCTCTCATATTGAAATAGTCTCCTTCGTAAGCGTCCCACACCCGGACCCCTGGTTCGGCCCATAGTGTATCTAGCTCCTCCTTCAGCAGTTGGTGATACACGTTCAGATCGTTCCCTGGTTGCTGTGGCCCTTGAATTAGCATAGACAGGTGTAGATACTTCCGCTTCATGCAGAGCCATGGAGGGAGGTTATACATCCATACAACCACGGGCCAAGTGTTGTGCCTGCTGCTCATTTTTCCGAAAGGATTGAGTCCGTCCGTACTCATACCAATTCTGATATTCCTCGGCTCTCCTCCGAATTCGGGGTATTGATCGTCGATTGCTTTCCACTGGCAACCATCTGCGGGGTGTCTCAGTACGCCGTCATCTTTTCGCGGCCTCTCGTCGTGCCAACGCATGAGCTTTGCCTCCTTCTTGTTTGCGAACAGACGCTTCAAACGGGGAATGAGTGGAAGGTACCATACAACCTTTGCAGGACCACCGCTCTTCACTCCGTCCTCACCATCTGGTTGGTAGTTTTTTCCCCGCTTGAATCGGTATGTGTTGCACTCTGCACACTTGGTTAGCTCCGCGTACTGGTTCCGATAAATGATGTAGTCATTCGGACACGCGTGGTATCTCGTCACCTCCAATTCAAGAGGGCACACGACCTTCTTGGCCTCATCGCAACCACGAGGCAGCACGTTCCCCTCCGGCAGAACTTTGCAAGATACTCCAATGTCTCATCGAGGCTTATGTCTGTGCTGTTGTGGAGTGCCTTGAGTCTTAGAAGTTCGAGCGTGACTGAGAGGCGGGTGTACTCGGGATTGCAACCGGGATACAAGGGAGTTTCCGAGTCTTTCACCAGTGTCTCCAACTTGGCAACCTCTCTACGAGCCGCACTATCGTTATTTCTCTCTTTCACAACCTGCTCTTGCACATGAGGGTCCTGGACCATTCTGGCCAAATTGTCCCCCGTGCTTCACGTATCCGTTTCGGCCTCTTCATGTCCTCCGGCATCTTCGTAATCCATCCGTTCTACTTCCGGCTCTCCATGTCCTGCTTCTTTGTCTAACCCTTCATTGGCAACAACCTCGTCCTCCTCACCATGACTTCTCCACCGTGTATAACCTGCCATGAATCCCCATCGCACCAGGTGCATGTGCAAAAAGTCAGATTTCCTTTCGTACATTTTTAAGTTTTTGCAATCACGACACGGACAACATATCTTCGTGGCACCCTTTCGCACCATATCTCGCTCGGCGAAATCAAAGAACTCATTCAAAGATGTATGGAAACTTCTGCTGTTCCGATCACCGTCATACATCCAACTTCGATCCATCGGTCGTCCGATCCCTAATTAAGATATACAAAAATTATTTAGTACCGAGCCATAGAAAATTTTGGCATGACCTTTGCTAAAATAACTAAAATTGAGTATGTCGAACGTTGACAAAACGTTGACGAAGCAACATTTTGGCAAAACGTTGACAGCTCAAGTGTTGACAAAGTGCAACAAACGTTGCCTCGGCTCGATGGCCGGTACCACACAAGCAATGCATAAACAAATTTGTCAAAACGATCACTCGATGGCCGATCATAGACCCTTCCACAAATATTCATCTCGTACGATCGATGTCGTAGCATTATACACATTTCATTTTTCATTTCATACGATCGATGGAGGCAGTACTGACAGTTTAACACAAACAGTTCTATATATATGTATACAAAAGCAACAGAATTACACATATATGAAGCAATGTACAGAATTCATCTCGGTTCATAAGAAACTAGCTGAAATCTTGGTTCATGCATTACAATCTGTTGGTTGATCTTGGTGAAAACTAGGGAGATAGGGAAAGCTATGGAGGGGAGAGGTTTGAGGGGGAAGTTCAAGCTATGAGAGGGGAGAGGTTTGGGGGAGAGAGCTCATGATCTAGCTAGCTCTACTTGCTAGATTTAGGAGGGAGAGAGAGAGGGCTACGGATGGGAGGTGGGGGAACCTTTTGGAGGGCAGAATTACTACCAGGGGCACGTACGGCGGCGGCGGACGTGCAGGCGACCGGCGAGCTCGCTGCTGGCCAGTGGAGCTAGGACTGGCCAGCAGCGAGCTCGCTGATACATTTTATAGGCCAGGTTACCAGTGACGAGCACATATAACGGCCCGCCACTGCTAAAGCACGTACCAGTGACGACCGGACAGTGCGCCCGCCACTGGTATCCCGGACCGGAGGCGGCTGTAGCAAGTTTGGCAGGAAAGCGTATTGGTGACGGGCGCTCCGGTACGCACGTCACTGGAACATAACATTTCAGTGACGAGCGCGTCTGTGCACCCACCACTGGTAGTTGCTACGTTACCAGTGTCGAGCGGTAGTATCTGCCCGTCACTGGTAAATTTTTACCAGTGACGTTTCACAATTGGGAGCCCGCCACTGGTAAATTTTCGGATTACCAGTGACGTGTTTTTTTTATGCTCGTCACAGATAATGTGGCGGCTATAGCTGTTTCCGCAGTAGTGACCGTCGCCTTCAACAAGCCCGAAACCGTCCAGGTGGCTGAAAACATCCTGCGACTGTCAGAACAATCCGCTCAAGGAACTTTCCAAGCAGCCAGGGAAAAGGATATACTAACCTCGGCTCTGGGAAACAAAGAGCACCCGGGTCGAACGCGTGGCGTTGGGTGACGGTTCGATGGAAGATGGGATTCCCCGACGATGCGGGTTCGTACAGGAGTCGGAGGAGAACGAAAGCAGAGCGCAAGGCAGCCGAGCGTGAACGGATGAAAAAAGAGCTGATGGAAGAAATATATGCAGGCCTAGAACAGAGGATCGATGCAAGGGTCGAAGAACAGGTACGGCAGATAAGGCAGGAGGATGCAGCCACCGTGGCCGAACGCAGCCCCGCAGGCTCATCCCCACATGCTTGGCGCAGGAGTAGCTGCGCATTCGTGGAAAATGACAATGCCGAAGACGTCCATGAACAATCCGCTCATGACCACGTTCCGGATGACGACCGCGCCGACGACTTACATGTCGAGCCGATTCCGCGTGAAGACGTCAGCGAAAGATTCCCTGTCGACGATATAGTGGTGGTAACTAAGTGCAAGCTCCTCGTGCCCAGCTATTTTGGCCCCACTGACATGCTTGAGGCTGGCACGGGGTTAGCATTTCCATATGTTGAAGACGCGACGGTGCACGGAGTTCCGATAGCGGCGGGTAACGCTAAGGTGGCAGTGGACATGGTGCATGCGAATTGCTCATCCTTCACACTTCCTGTACCGCCGGAGGACGACGTCATGACACTGGGGCAGGCCGTCAACACGTTCATCCGGTGGCCGAAGAAGTACATTTCCCTGGTTGCCCCTCCACCTCCTGCACGGCTCCTGTCTCCGGTACGTTACGGTCCAGATTTCTCAATCCGTGCTCCTCCACCGAAGGTGAAATCTGCTTCAGCACAATCTAAGCAATCTAGCAGATCTAGCCAATAGGCTGCCAAAATGACTCCTCAAGGTCAGCGTAGGGCCACCAGAAATAGCACAAAGTCGGCCAAGGGCAAAGAGGTAGACGAAGAACCCGAGATAAGAGTCTACACGGAAAGGCAGCCGCTAGTGACACGGGCGGCGTTAGAACGACTTGGTTGGGCAGCTCAGATTGTGCACGAATTTTACATGAAGAGGTCCAACGAGGAGACAGCGCTTCCTCAAAATATCAGCGCCATGTACAAGCGGCAACATTTCCTCCATCCAGGTGGAACCTTTACCATCGATTTCTCGGATTTAGCCGACCTCTACCATCATGACGCCCTCGATGTCAGCCTATTAAGATGCTGGACACTGTAAGTGTTCTCAATCACTGTTTAAGCTAAATGAATTGCCTAACTTATTGATACGCTCTTTCAATGATATTACTTTTATGTGTAGACATATGATTCAAGAGGCTAGGGCAGAAAATCCTAATATCAGATTCCTCGATCCACAAGTGGTCATATGCACAATGGTCCAATTCCAGCCGAACGAGGTCGAGGAATACATTTCGGACGTCATCCTCCTTCTCTCTACTAAGCGCGTCATTCTTCTACCGTACAACTATGAATTCCACTGGATGCTCGTCTGCCTCGAGCCACAACATCTACATGCCACGTACTTCGACTCTAGGGACTACCCTCAACGGGGCGTTCAAGAAGTATGTTGCCAAGGGGGGCTGTGAAAACAACACAAACCGAACCGACCCACCGATTTCATTTCCCGGTAATAGTTCCTCCCTCGCCCAAGAATAATCACCTCGCACGTTCTAATATGTATTCGGTAAAACTAAATTACCCTGCACGTAACCATGATTTCTAGAGTGCCACAAGCAGCCGCCGGGCAACAATCTCTGTGGATACTATGTCGCGACATATATGATGCAGATCATTCGCTCTAGTCCGGTAGATGTGAAGGTTAGTGTCATTACACTATGTAGTTCTATTTTTCATCGTTCGGACATCGTGCCTAACCTAGCTATTTAATTTCCTTCTGCAGAGTTTTAAGTTCCCTACAGATGAGCTCGACACTGAGGGCGTCCGGTTTGTTAAAAATAGTTAATAGCTTTCATACTTAGAGAGGTGTTGAAGGAAACCGGAGAATTCCATTGTCCTCAAAATGTTCCTCCTCAATGACTTGAGAGTTTTTTTCCCTAACAATGCATGTGAATGACTTTGTGGTTGAGAATGACGTTTCATGTTTGTTTCTGAATGCTATGTCTAAGATCAATGAGTACATTGTGTGTCTGTGCATGCTATGCCTGTGATTGATCACTTTGTTTCTAGCGTTTTCACTGTCGTGCCAGGACCACAGCCGCACCGGGCATCGTTACCCTGCCGCACGGCTGCTGCGACAGCAGAAACGGTAGTTTCCGCTGCCGCGGCAGCAACGTCGCCTTGCCGCACGGCTGCCGTGGCAGCAGGCGGCAACACTGTCGCCCTGCCGCACTGCTGCTGCGGCAGCAGAAACCTCTGTTTCCGCTGCCATGGCAGCAGGCGGTAGCACCGTCGCCCTGCCGCACTGCTGCCGCGGCAGCGGAATCAGCCATTTTCGCTGCCGCGGCAGCAGGTGGCAGCAACGCCACCTTGCCGCACGGCTGCCGCGGCAGCCGAAACGTCTGTTTCTGCTGCCGTGGCAGTAGGCGGCAGCACCGTCTGTACAATCGCACTGCTACCGCGGCAGCAAAAACGGTTATTTCCGCTGCCGCGATAGCATTGTTTTCCTGCCACAGCAGTAGTACAGACGGTTCCAGGGGTAGAACCGTCTGTACAAATTCTTTGTTCAGACGGTTCTGGATATGGAACCGTCTATACAAATGCTTTTGAGGTACTGTTCAATGCATTTGGGCAGGCGGTTTTGTGGATGGAACCGTCTGTACAAATGCTTTGGAGGTACTGTACCAGACTGTACTAGAGAATAACACAGACGGTTCGTGTGTGGATCCGTCTGTACTAATTATTTGTACAGACGGTTCAATAACCGTCTGTACAAACCTGATTTGTACTGACTGTTTCGTCCAGACGGTTCGAAAAACCGTCCCGCCCGGTGTTTCCGAACCGTCTGTACAAATCGATTCTGTAGTAGTGTGCAAAAGGTCACGACTTCTTGTTGATCCAGAACGTCATCAACCAAACTTTCATAGAGCACAGCGCGTGGAGGGAACGTCATCAACCAAACCTTCATAGAGCACAGCGCGTGGAGGGAAACACAAGAAGGTATCGACCAAGCTTACACACAAATTTGACTTTCTGGTATGCACTACAACGTTCCTATAGCATATATACGTCGTACTAATTAGTGGTTTTTTTTGGCGGGGAATACTAATTAGTTGTTGTTGAATTAAGCAATTTCATTTTTTCAGTGTCAACAAGCAGCCGATGCCATTCAATGTATGTGGATTCTATATTTGCCGGCCTGTGGATGACCGTGGATTTTATCTCAAAAAAATCTCGTGAAAAGGTTTGTCATGCACGAATATGACTATCAATTACTAATATTTGCTTGAATTTATAACTTAATTACAGGCTTGGAAAATCTCTATAAAGGTTATGGGACCAGCGCGTACCAGAGGAATTTTCTCCTTCTTTTTCGATATTCATCATCAGGTGATAAGCAGCCCAGATGAGTTCCACGTACCGGATGTGAGTTAGAGTGATTGACTCGTACAATCGTGTATAATGTGTGATGTGTGTGTGAGACTTTATGATGCCTTGATGCATAATTTTCATTTATTTGTGATGTGAACGTAGTGCGCTGTGTGAGACTTCATAATGACTTGTTCGTGCCGTGAACTGTGTATATTTTCTATTTTTTAGAGGACATGGCTAGTAATTTGAAGCTAGGTAGAAATACAAATATAGCTATATCGGGATGAAAACCACGTCACAGATCATAGATGGGTGTGAGACATAATCTATCTGAATTCTCAGTCGTCTGAGAAATAGCAATTTTGAATGATATATTATCACAGATGGTCCGTGTGTGTTAAGAATATGATGATGGTTTAGAATTCATCTATGATAACATCTGTCATCACAGAGTAATAATTACAGATATCATTAATATCCGTCTGCGAGGATGATTATGACACCGTAATTGAGGCTTTTTTTAGTAATGAATAGACTTGGCACTCTCGCTAATACTACAGCTCATAATTGACTATGCATTAACTAAGCTACAGCTTAAGTACAACTATCGTGTACTCCTAGTAACTTCTACCAACAACTTGACACAACTTTACAGCTAATGCAATAGCTATACTTATCCACTAACCAATTTGATCTTTGCGTCTAGCTTGCTTGCCGACATGCTTCTCCTTTACTCTGTCGACCTCGTTGTACCGGCCGACTTAACCATCCAGCATGCATACTTTGCCGACACAGACAAGATTAATTCTAGCAGATCCGGCCCGATGAGGTCGGCCTGGCCCCGGGGCCCGACCAACTGGACATTAGACCGCTCCACGCTGCCGAAGGAGTCATGCGTGCCCATAGAGGTCGCCGGGCACCGAGAGGACCTCCACGAGCGTGAGCCCGAGGGCGACATCGTCGTAGTCACCCTTGGCGGAGCGGTACTGGCGGCCCGGGCCAACTCTGCTCGTCCTGGCCGTGATGACTGATGAGCATGTTTGCTTTTTTAATAACACAACGCGAGCACTGGGAACACCAAGCCAAAGATTCCTCTTATTAAATAGAAAATAAACTTTGTTACATGCACAACTAACTGGCGGTGATCCGGTTTGATCGCGCCATCCCACGATCTCGTCTCACGCACCTATCGAGCTAAGATATCCCGGTTTGAACCAGCACAACTTGGATACTATGCTGAAGTAAACAAGCAAACGAAAGCTGAAGAAACGGATACATGCGACGAGATTACTTCAACAGAGCACCAACCCGAGCGCCGCAGCCGCTTCGTAGGCGTTGTGTATGTTGCACTTATCGAAAGCTGCGAAGTGAATCCTGTCTTGGGTAATGTCGTTGGCGGCGTCAAGCAGGGCCTTGGAGAGGCTGCTCCAGTTGTGGATTTGTTCGACGAGGGACGTAGTGAAGGGCGTATCCTTCTTCTTCTCTGGGACGCTCAAGGCGTTAGCGACGCAGTCGGCCATCCCGGTGAACCTGCTGGACTCGATGAAGCTCAGAATGAGCGTGCGCAGCCAGAGTTTGAGCCTGTCCTCGCTCCCCACCTCCCCTCTGTAGCTGGCCAGGCCACGGACGGCAGCCTCGATAGTCCTCGACGACTCTATCTTGATGTCAGTGACACTTCCGAGCTGCACAGCACGTCCGTCATGCTCATGCATACGTACATGTTTAATGAAGAAATGACTAGTCTGTACGTACTGTGCCTAAGCCGTGGCCCACGTAGCCCCCGCCGAAGCGCAGCATCGTCGACCCCTGTATATGATGAATTGTGCCTTCGCCGCGGAACTCGAACCACTGGTCGCCTGTGTTGCGGAAGCCAACGACGTAGAGGTTGTCGGTCCGCAGCCGCAGGGTGACGACGGTGTTCTGACCGGCGGACAGCTCGAGGTCCTGGAACACCGGGATGTCCCGCTGCGGCGGGAGCCTGCGGGCGTGCTGCATCACGGTCCCATTAACCCCGAGCCTGCTTCTAACGAACTCGATGAAATCCTTGAAGCTCCGCTGATGAGACGTGTTGGAGATGTCAAAGTTCCAACCGTTCGCCCAACCCACCATCCTATCGATCGCGGTACCTGCTATTTATGCACGGTAAATAATATATAGAGAAATTAATTAACAAAGAAAATCCGGTCGAGAAAGCTTAGTTACTCAGTTCAGATGGCAGCTGCTGGCTGGCCGCTCTTATCTCCGCTAGCTGCAGTTTATATAGACATGTCCAGAGCTGGGAGATATAATGGCTTGCGTGGTCAAAATAGATGGTGTTTGGAAGGCTGGAACAAAATTGTTAAACAAGTCAACAAGCTCTATCCAGAAGCAAGATTTGAAAGGAGAATTTTCCTGCCTTTATTATTCCGCCATCTCGTTGTGTTTTTCATCTTTTTTAGACTTGGCTACAGGATGTTGATGAAAACTTGAAATTACTCATTTTAGTGGGAACTACTCCATTTGGTTGTGTCGTAATGATACAGTTTTTGATAAGAAATTTTTTTAACCCTGTATAGGTTATATAATTGTGTACCAATTTCTTACGATTATGGTCTACATTGCAGCGAGTGGAGCACTAGGAATATTTGATGGAGAGCCTAACGACTCATGTTGCTTACCAAGGACTTTATGTCTCAGTTTAGATAGCGAACATATAATAGGATATGTAGCAATAGATTTTTTTGCTTCGGTGCTATCATATATGTTTTTCTGTTTTCATTTTTGTGACTGCAGTTTGTACGGATAGTATAATAATAGGTTGACCGTGTTTATTTTATGATATAGAGGTCGAGAAAAATTACTTTTTTATTATTAAAAAAGAAGTAAGGCTTACTAAGTCTCAAATTAAATGTAAAGAGGCATAGCTAAAGAAAGATTACAAGGGAATCAAGTTCATTATCAATCGTCGTGGCATATTTTCTGGAATCCAAGCGCACGCAGAAGCAGGACAAAACACTACAACTCTCTCTCTCTCTATATTGCAAGTCTACAAAACGGAGTAGTTTGAAGTAGTTGCCAACTTGCCTTTTAGCGGAGAAACGAAAGGTATTTTTTGATTGTTTTGCTGCCGACGCCACGGAGTTCTCGATCCGGGTCCCCTGTCAACATCATCCGCGCCCTGCTGCGTCACAATCTCCCATTAATTGCACGGTCGCTCCATGCCTAAGGCCGTGTTTGGTTAGGCTGTGACTGTTGTAAAAGCGGCTGTTGATTGGCTGTTTGGAGAAGTGGCTGTGGCTGTTGGCACGTGAGTCTGTAAACGTGCGTGTTTGGTTGGGCTGTGACTGTTGGCTATTGTATGAGAAAATATCTGAAATGCCCCTAGAGTTGTGAGAGTGTATATTTTATAATTTTGTGAATAAAAAATCATAAAAAACTCCAAAAAATCTAAAAAAACAGAAAAATTTAAAAACATCAGAAAAATTCAAAAAACAGCAAAATTTAGAAAAATTCAAAAAATCAGAAAAATTCAAAAAAATCAGAAAAATTCAAAAAAATTAGAAAAAATCAGAAAAGTTCAAAAAATCAGAAAAAATCAAAAAAATCAAATTTTTTTTTGAGGTTTTCAGGTTTTGGTTCACTGAGACATACAATTTTAGGTTTTGGTTCAATAAACTGCAAAGAGTGGATGAATGGTAACAAATCCTTTTGAGTTACTTCTGCTTGTATACGAACTCTGCTGTACAACGATCTTTTAGATTAACTTATTTTGATGATAATCTAAAACAAATTTGCAGACATTCTATTATCCCCAGGAATATTTACAAGTTTTCCCAGAAGTTTCTTGCAAATTGTAACAGACAAGAATACACAATCATACAAGTATTTACAAGTTTCTTGCAAATTATAACAGAAAATAATAAATACAAATACAAATAAAAAATAAAAAAATAAAAAGAAAATCAAAGAAAAAGGGGCCAGGGGGCATCGGCCACCCGAGCCCAAATCCACCGCCGCCTCCGGTCCACGGTCCCCGCCGCCGCCGGTCCCTCCCCTCCACGCCAAGCTCCGCCAGCGGCTTCTCCATCCACCCGGCCGCTTGCCCCTCCCCCCGAGCTCCCTCCCACCGGCGAACCCCTCCCCCGGCGCAGCTTCCGCCCCCGGCTCACCCCTCCCCCGGTGTAGCTTCCTCCCCCGGCTCACCCCTCTCCTGGCGCCGCTTCCATCCCTGGCTCACCCCTGCCCCGGCGACGCTTTCGTCCCCGGCGAACCCCTCCCCCGGCGATGCTTCCGCCCCCGACGAACCCCTCCCCCGGCGCCGCGTCAGCTCCGCCCCACTGTTGCTCTGCTTCGTGGAGAAGGGGATGGGGAAAGGGCAATCAGCTGTGATTTCTTTCAACTTCAAGGGCAAGTATGTGGAGAGTTAAGTGCACAATGTGGGGGGGATCACGGGAAGCTAGGCATGAGTGGCTTTTTGCTGTGACCGGTTTTACACATAAAAGCTATAGCTCATATTGGAAAAAGCCCACCCAAAAGCTGGGTGTTTGGTTAGGCTTAGGTTTTTTCCAACAGAAAGCTACCCAAAAGTCTAACCAAACACCCCCTTAACATTCCTACATCTGGTTGCTAAGCTTGGTTACTGTGTTCAAACTCATTAATAATAATAAGACTTCTCAGTACTTTATCCCTAACCCTATTATAAAACATGATTTTTCAGTAATAAGATTTTTTCAGTAGAGCATCTGCTTGTTATTAGTGGCTAGGTATAAAAGCCAGATTGTTTTCTCTCTCTTCTACGTTATCAAAATCCTACGATAGCACAACTTCAGTAATAAGAGACGGGAAATGTTGGAGATGGTTTGACCGACTATGCTTTGCAGCACGAGTCTTCCTACCTGACGCCATCCGTGCCGTGCTACTGCTGTCATTTCTGTAGTTTACATAGCATGATGGCTTGAGAAAATGGCGGTTTTAGCTCTGTGACCAGCGTCAACGCCAAAGCTGGCCTGCACTCGACCGCAACCACTACTACAAAAACGATTTAACGGGACGCCCCTGTATAGACGTATTTTTGAAGCCGTCTGTACAAATAGTATTATAGACGGTTCCAAAAGAAAACCGTCTGAGAAAATGAGTACAAGTGGTTCCCAACAAGCGGGACGCTACAGTACAGACGGTTCCAAACTGGAACCGTCTGTACAAATAGTACAGACGGGTCCAAACTGGAATCGTCTGTACAAATTGAATAGTACAGATGGTTCTAACTTCGGAACTGTCTGTACAAATCTGTAAACAGTATAGACGGTTTTAAACTTGGAACCGTCTATACAAATCGAACAGTAGTTTAGAACCGTCTGTACAAATAGATGAAGCAAGGCTGGTTGATACTCTGCTACCGCGGCAGCAAAACCGCAGATTTTCTTGCCGCGGCAGGAAAGTGGCAGCGTCGGGGAGGGAGTTTGACAGCTCCGATTGTCGAACGGTTTTCACGGCTGTGAGAGGGAGGCCAAACTCTACGTCTCTAGAAATTTTTGGATGCGCCTCGCCGTTAGCTTCGATTTGAGTGGTCGTGGACCCAAAACGGACTTCGTATGAGAAAGTTATGGCTGTTTTACTAAAACCTCTCAAACTAGGGTTGAATCTGGACTCTAAAACTAGCATTTGGAGCTACATTACAAATGGCTCCAATTTTAAAACATCTGTACAAATAGCACAGACGGGTCCAAATTAGAGCCGTCTGTACAAACCGAACACTATAGACGGTTCTAAACTTGAAACCGTCTGTGCTATTTGTACAGACGGTTCCAAATTTAGAACCGTCTGTACTAGAAGCGTCCCACTTACTTGTAGGGATTAGTTAAGAGGAAAGCTACTCAGTCTGTATCGCGTACTCAGACTAGGTCAGCTGGCGCTTGGACAACATGAGGTTGCGGGATCGAATCCCGCTGGAAGCATATTGTGTGATTTAATTCTAGTGGTTGGATGGGACGACGCGGACGACCGAATGAGACGCGGCGGAAGACTAGGCGCCTACATGGCGCGCGGGGCCATATTTTTTTATAGCACGATATCACAGACGGGTGCTAATGGTTCAAACCAAGTTACCTGTATGGGTTTGTCGGAACACCAACCTTCAATATGTGACACTATATATAAAAAAATATCATCATTCCACTCAGGGTTTGCTATTTCAAAGGCAAGCTTAAGGTTAATGGGAGTTTTTTAAATTTTGAATATATACCTCATGACTGGAGTGTGTTCACACAGAGCCGGTATAGGAAACGAGTCCAATATAGAGACAGTTCTTGGTCTAAAATGAACAACATGTACGTCCGAGGAAAGCATATGGAAATAAAATATACAAACTCTAGGCGTTAGGAATACGTAAATCACGATACCAATGGACAAAAGAACCAATTTTACTGGTTTGCACTTAGAGATATTGTAGTCTATTCCAGGCCAGCTATCAAACAGTTGTGCAAACCGCTGAACATCAAGCTTTCCATGATGCCTCAGGTCTCATGCGAGTCGGACACTGTTTGAGATAGAAAGAAGGTTTAGAAATATAATGCAAAGAGTGATTATGTGACTGTAATAACTTACACAAAACGGCAGGCCCATATAGTGAACTGGGGTATCTCTTTATATATGGAGCTCGTCGCATACGAGTATCCGTACGGCCATGTTGAAACAATCGCCGTCCATAGTTTGGCCCCTCTTCAGTATGTCTTGTAATTTTTTGAGACTCAATCTAATTGGGTAAGATTTAGAGCTTAGCCCCATTCCTTCCTGTCTGTCAAACAAGCCATTGCGTTAGGTAAAATGATATGAAAATAATTTATATGAAGTCATCGTCAGTGTCAGCTTCATATTATGTATCATCGAGGATCGAGCAGGCCCCGGTCATCAGCGTTTCCAAAAGACCTTCCCATCTTCAATCTTCTGACCTCTTTGAACTGTATTTATTTGAATGAAAACACTAAAGATAAATATCCAGCAGAAATTGCCTCGGAACCTGTAAGAAACAGAGGTGAAAATGCCCGGTACTATTTTTTGAAACGTAAATCTGAATAATCGGTGCCATACACTAGGAAAAGAAAACCAGGGCCAGGAAGCATAATTTTGTTACATTGTCCCAGCTCTGCAGCAAAATCTCCACAACTATACAAAACCCTATGTATCTCTAAGCATCAAACTTACATTACAAGATAGTATTGTGTCTCTACTTATTTGTACCATACAAGTTCTTTCACCATTGGTATAAGCCATGTTGAAATGAAACCCCACTGAACCACAGCTGCTGGACAATAGATTTTTGTTGGCAACAAAAAACATGTGGACATGGCGTAGAGTACTCGCCCCAGCCACCACTAGTGATCCACATCAGACGACAAAATCTTTATGTTAGTGGTTCTCAACCTTGTCTTTCACAAGCTTAACGACCTTTGGGTTTAATATGTTAGGTTTAGTCTCACATCGGTTATCGGAGGATGCAGAGCACGACTTATAAAAGTGAGGGTATCTCCTCCTATCAAACTAATCTTTTTTAGATGGACATAGCCCAAGAGCTCTTATAAACCTATGTTGATGTGTGGTCGTAACTAGAACGCT
>JAGXJF010000944.1:0-26602 GCA_019208055.1 Stipa capillata | reverse complement strand
GGAATGGCAACATGGGCTTCAGCTGCCCACGCGGTACCTGCATCTTGCTGAAAACCTGGGGAGATAGGAGGTTAAGGCCCGCACCCATCGATTAGCATGCGGGTTACCTTTATGTTGCAGACGGTAGGAGAGACCACCAGCGGAAAGCGGCCCACGCCCAAGATGCTTTGGGGTGGTCTACGCGGTTGAAGGTAATCGGGGCCTCCGAACACTTGAGGAAACGCAAGGCCGTCAATGCTGGGGTTCGCCGAGCACACCTCGCGCGCCATTAGCTTGAATTGGTGGCGTGAGGCAGGCGTGAAAGCGCCCCCGCTGATGCACGCTACGGCCTCGGGCTCCTGAAAGCCGAGACCACCCTCTTCACCACCGGGGTTACCGTCGCCGTCTTCCACGACGTTCTTACCCGCTGTTTCTTGTTCCTCTCAGCTAGGAAACTTCACCGTCTGGCACTCGGAGAGGTCGTGTCGGTTGGTCTCATGGATGGGCAACCACCCGCCAGAGCTTCGCGGAGGGGCTCTGGGTGGCTTCCTACCGCCGTCTATCCTGCCGTGTGGAGGCTTTGCGAGGCTTGGCCTCTGCCGCCGTGACGGGCTCGGACTTACACTTCTTGCCCTTCTTGTCCCGCTTCCCGGAGGGACAAGAAGAGCCCGCGCCGTCGACCATCGATTGGTCTAGGCGCGGACTGTGCCATGCACGGGCCTCAGCCGCCTTGGCGCACTTGTCCGTGATAGCGAACAGCTCGGCCGTGGACTGGACCTCGTGAGTGCCCAGCTTCTCAAGCATCTTTCATCGTGGACTCCCTGCCGGAAGGTGATGATGACCGTTTGAGGGATATCTTGGGGATGGTGTTGCGCACCTGGCTAAAGCGCTGGATGAAGTGACGCAACGTCTCCCCTTTGCGCTATTTGACAGCGTGGAGATCACTCTCCATGCCAGGGCGCTCGAAGGTGCCCTGGAAGTTGACCACGAACTGGTGGCAAAGGTCCTCCCAAGAGCTGACCGAGCCCTGAGGGAGGTTCATGAGCCAAGAACGGGCGGAGCCCTTCAAGGCCATGGGAAACCAGTTGGCCATGACTCTCTCGGCTCCTCCAGCTGCCTGCACTGCAGTGGTGTAGATCTGGAGGACTCTTCCAGATGGAAAGAGCCATCGTATTTTTGCGGCAGCTCCGGCCGGAACTTTCTCGGCCAGGTGACGCGGCGAAGATCGGCGGTGAAGGCCTGGTAGCCCGCTCCGTAGAGAGGAGTGCCGGTCTTCACGCCTGACTGGGCGTGGTTGCGCACAAGGGAGGACTGGCCTTCCTCCGCCCTTGCTTCACGCTGGCGCTCTATGGTGACGCGTGCGTCCTCATCCTCCCTCCGCCTGTTGAGGCGGTGGGCGAAGATCTTGGCTGCCCCCCAAGGTGGGAGAGGCAACCGAGCAGGGGGATTTAGCACGGTGCTCCCTCACTTCGCCGCGTGATCGACGCGGCGGAATTGGCGGCGATGCAGCTGAGGGGCCAGTGCGAGTGTCCCCATGCCTAGAAGAGGTATGGGAACTTCTGGCCCCCGCCTAGCGGCGAGCGGGTGTCGACCAGGTTGGCTACGTCCCGGAGCTAAGGGCCCACGGGCGACGTGCCTTCCACCTGGATGGGGGGGATGCCGGAGAAGGAGCTGCGCCGCTTGCAGCGTGCTCACCTCTCCGGGCTCATCGAAGTCCAACTGGTGGCGTACCGGCTAGGGGAGCTCGGCTGCCGACGGACTGGCGCGGGGTGCGCCCTCGCCCGCCAGGGGGCGAGTGTTGTAGCAATGCGGCGTCCGCCGCTGACGTGCCGCCAAGCTCGTTACGGCACCCTAGCTGATCGGAGGCTCCGAAGAGGAAGACTGCTGGTGGCCATGGTCGCCTGAACTCGAATGGTGGGTCGACATGAACGACACAGGCTCGGAAAAAACCCTAAAATCTCCCTACCTGGCGCGCCAGCTGTCGGCGTGCCAAACGCCGGCTGCGGTGGTCTGGAGGGACCCCCTTTGGGATTCGGCCGGGGGAGTGGAGAGCAATTTCGGACTGCGGTGTTCTTACTGTCGGGTGAACTAAAACGATGATGACACGGTGGTTTACCCAGGTTCGGGCCACCTGAGAAGGTGTAATACCCTACGTCCTGCTTTCTTGTGTATATGGTTGTGTCGATGATTACAAAGGATTTTCTCAAAACTCTAGCGTTCTGACCCGACGAAGAAGAAGAAGAAGATCAGGAAGAAGAACCGAAAAAGGGAACCCCCTTGCATGGCCACGGCTCTCTCCTTATATACCGGAGGAACACCACAGCGGCTGCAAGGGCAAAAATCATAAAAACACTGTTGCTGATATCACCGGCACGGGCTGCACAGGCCAATCATTTATGGGCTGCTGCGGGGCACTATGCTGAATAGTTCTCCGCCGTACCTTCGGTTCAAATTTGAGACGTAATCATCACGCGGTGGCACCCAGGAACGGAGACTTCCGAAGTCCATCTCTGACACGGACGGTGTGGCACCCATTCCGGCCCCACGGGCCAGTGGCTGTGGGCGTGCCACGGGGCGCCTTGCGGTACGCCCTAGGGATAAAAAGGTGACGGCGACCGGGGGCGGACCTGGCGGTGCACCCGGTCGGTCAACAAACCTGTCAGGCGGCCCCATCCCCCTACACGGGCGATAGCCCACAGGGCTTATCACCTAGGAGAATGGGCACCTGTCAGATCATCATCATCTTGCCCATTTTGAACTTGGAGCGGCACGTCAGCGCAGACCGGCATTAAATGCACTTGCTGGGCCCGACACACTGCGTGTCACCCGGGGAGAGAGTGACACGTGTTGAGGAGGGTCCCACAAGGCCGTGCTCAGGGCTTCCGTGCACGATCCTCAGGTTGCTCCACTGCCTGGGAAGCTAACGCCGTTCCGAGAAGTAGCCGGGCCACCCTGAGTGCTCGGGGAGCACCCTTCAGAGGCGACTCGGCGTCCTCCTCGGTAGACGTGTCGGCATGGTGCTCGGGCAAGACCCCCGAGCACACCCCGGTCCCACGCCCTTGGCGGCGCGGCCCCGGGAGCTTCCCTTATGTGGCGCCCCCGGTTTTTAAGCCGGGAACTCCCTTGTGTTTACTGTACTGGTCCCTGGATTAGTAGCCGGCACACACAAGTTAACCTGTATATCATTGTCATACGTATGTACTTATAACGAAATATACATATAGACCGTCAAGGTCGATATTCTTATACCTGTAGCCCAACGGCTATAACTTGCAGCGAAAAAACATTCGTTGAGGTGGCCCATCAATATGCCATACCCGACAGACAACTGACTGGGGATAAACCCTAACTTTCGCGTTTGTTCTCGTATCGTCAGAACTTGGTGTCTTCTTTGTCTGGCCAAATCAACAAGCCAGGTGAGTACATTGAATGTACTCGCAAGCTATTCCCACAGGAGAGAATATACGGCAATAGTTCATGCAGGGATTTAATCAAGGAATAGTTCTAACCTAAGTTGCTGGTTGAGCGGAAATGTAAGTTTATAATTCAAATACGGTAAGGGTAGATTCCAAAGCAGTTTCATCACTCAGAGTAAATCAAAATAACAAAACTGTTCTTGAGGTAGACCCGGCTACCTCCTTTTCTCAATCTCGAGATAGCTCAGTCCATACTACCCCGGGCAGTATGACTAGCGTCTCGATTCACTGCTCAGCCTGCACTATCCCGGATAGTGCAGCTAGCGTCCTTAGAACGGTGCTCAGCCCCTGTTATCCCGGATAACATGGCTAGCTCCCGCTTGACTCCATGCTCAGCCCATACTGTCCCGGACAGTACGGCTAGCCTCTCCTTCTGCAATCCTTGCTACCAGCCTGTAGCGTAAATTGCACACTGTGAACACATCATGCCCACGTCCTTAATCCCTTTCCCCGCTTTCGCAAACAAAACTGTGGCCTTGCCAGATCATGTCCATGACCGAGGACGCGGCTATTCCAATAGTTTTTTAACACTCTGCAGAGGTTGTACGGCTTTACCCACAAGATGTAGGTCACCCTGGGAGTACTTTGCAAGTATACTGACAGGGGTACTACAACGAGACCGTCGCTCGCTTCCATACTAGGGTTGGACCCGATAGGTGAATACCCAAGTTTGCGTGCCCCGGACACCAAATTGGGACTCTCCACCTTTGTGTCGATCAACAACCAAACGCTACGCGGCAGTGGATGTTTTCGCGTATATGAGGGGCAACGATATTAAACAAGGTTGGGAGGTCCTGGGATAGGGTTCGGGGAGGTATCGCCGGTATACCTGAATGTATGCCAGAGCAGGACTGAACAGCGAGTCAGGGTTCTGATCTGTAGCTCGGAAGGAGTGAATTAGGGTTTGGTGGATGTGCGCATCTCTAAAAGCAGTATATTTTTGCATATATTTGCAATGGGACAAGGCGAAGGTGGTGGCAAATTTCAGGTCATTCGGATAAGGTTCAGGGTGTGTATATGTTTCAATTTCGTAGAAGTACCGAGTAGGCACGTTGCAACAGAGGTGGGTTTAGGTGGCACCGGTTAGCTAGAGGGGAAGGGATGCCGAAAGTATGATTGTGGCGGGAGAAGGGCTGCCGCAGTGGAGAATATGTTGCCGCGGTATTGCCGCGGTAGGGAAAGACTTGTCGCGGTGGAAATCGGCTGCCGCGGCGGGAAGGAACAGCGGCGTGGCATTGCCGTGTCAGGGAGGGGTTGCCGTGGCAGAGGCATGGCAGCGACGGTAGCTGCTGTGGGATGTCATGGCGGGGAATCGGTGGCGCGACAGAAGCTTGTTGCGGCAGGAACGGCTTGCTACGGCAGAGAAGGATAGCAACGGCTGTGGCAGAGGTCTTGCCGCGGCAGAGGAAATGGGCAACGGCAGTTGCCGTGGCAAGAGCGTGGCAGCGGCAATGGCTGCCATGGCTGTCGCGGCAGAACAGATTGGCTGTGGCAGCTACCTCAGGCTGTCGTGGCGGGGACACAAGGGCGAATGGTCCCGCATGGAGACCAAGCATAGAGCAGGGTTGGTATCCCTTGCTGGATAGGGTTTTCGACAAAGCAGAATCAAGGGAGCAGGAACAAAGGGAACGATTTTTGGTTGCTTTGTTTTAGGGTTTAACAAGAACACGATTTGGAATGAAAGTTTTTAATTAGGTGTGTTGGGGGAGTCCAGCTGAGCCCTCGGGCCGAGGTACCCCCTCCTTTTGTACATATTATGTTTAACAAGTACTAGGTTCTATAGGGATCTTCGATGGGCTTTGGACGGTGCGAAGTCGTCCTGATAAGGCGACGCAGGTACAGGAGCAGGAATAAGTCGGCCGCCACGGACGAGGTGAGAGGGCACCTCGGCTAGGACGAGGAGGAAGGAGAGGCGAGTTCGTCCAGCGCGGACGACGCACAGGGCACAGAGGACGGCAAGGGCGGAGACGGGCCGTACCAGCAAGGCGATTTTAGGAATATGCCGGCGCATATAGTAGGTAGCGGCGAGGTGGAGAGTACATGTTCGACCGATGTACGGTGACACAAGCTAGGAAAAGACTATAACCTTTTAGAGGGTAGCGATGTATTTACACTTGTAAGCCAGTTTTGCCTATATAAGGGCAAGTTGGCACCCCATATGAAAGAAGGAGAAGCACTTCCACCACGCATTCACCAAAATCCCTTTCTGTCTTCGGCGGTTGTTGGGTAAAGGTCCCGTGGATATTTGGCTTCGTTCCCCAAGTCTCCCCCCAGCACCTCGGTCTCCCGACCCGGGATGCCCAAACTTACTGTCCGAAAGACATCTCGCCGACAGTTGGCGCCGTCCATGGGGACGAAGGGGTGAAGTACTTCTTGAAGCGGGTCTCCATCATGCCGCCTCGACCGAAGAAGGGCGCGACCACGACTAGGCGGAAGGCGACGGTGAGCGGCAGGCGCGGGGTCCAGCTCCCTTCCCCCGCGGCCGAGGGCGAAACGAATGTGGAAACAGTAAGGCCACCCTGGGCGGTCCCGATCGCCCGGGCGAGCTCACCTCCGGAGTCGCGGCCGACGGCGGGTCTCAGGCTGCCGTCCCACCCTCTGAGGCACGGGTGCCGCCCCCGGCAGGGGCCTCGGGCGGGCGGACCCTGGCGGATGAGGTGGAGGACCTGCGCCGACAGGCCGACGAAGTGGCAAGAAACTCGGCGGCGTTGCAGGCGCGCCTCCAGGCAGCGGAGCTAGAAGCCCTAAAAGCGAACTCTCAGTCTCAGCAGATGGCCGACCTCTATCGAGCCCAGCTCGAAGCCACGCGCGCTCTGGCGACCCCACCGCCCCGCCGGAGGTTTTCGCCGCGGAGGGACTGCGTCGTCAGCTGGCCGCCGACCAGGCTGCTGCCCGAGCGGAGGTCCTCGCCCCCTCCTCGGCGGCGAGGCCCTCCTCAAGGATCTGGACGCAGCACGGGCCCGGGCGGCCGCATACATGGGCGAGGCGGACCACGAGGCGGCGCGCCTCAGGACGACCGTGCTTCGGAACCAGCAGGCCACCCGGGATGCAACGCACGACGGCAATGCAGGCCCAAGCGCAAGTACACAGGGCCCAGGCAAAGCGCACGAGGAGCAGGAGCGAACGAGGCGCGTCGAGGTCGTCGACCTCACGAGCTTGGCAAGCCCGCTGAGCCCGGGGCTCATGGCGGTCCCGTTTCCGCCTAAGTTCCGTCCCGCCGACCTCCCGAAGTACGCGGGCACGACGGATCCGGTCCTGTACACAAGGGTGTACGAGGCGGCCGTGATGGCCTCCGGCGGCGGCGAGGCCATCATGGCGAAAAGCCTGCTCCTCGCCCTCACCGGCATTGCTCAGGCATGGTACCTCGGCCTGGAGCCTCGTACGATCTACTCGTGGGAACAACTCCGGGACAAGTTACATGGGCACTTCCAGGGATGCCGAAACAAGGAGATGACTTCGACGGACCTCAGCAACCTCAGGCAGTGACCAGGCGAGACCATCCGCGCCTTCCAGCGCCCCTTTTTTGAGGTCCAATGCCAGGTGAAGCATCAACAACGAGGCCCTAGCCAAGAAACTTGAGAGGAAGCGCCCTTCCCGCGTCGAGCAGCTGTACGACATCATGGAGGTATACGCCCGAGTTGAAGAAGGGTAGATTCTATGAGGGAAGAGGCCAGAGCGTCGCAGGCGTACTTGGGGAGCGAGAAGACTGAGGCCGAGCGGCGACGTCCGAGGCGCCACGAGGTACATCACGTGTCAGACGAAGGACGACCGCGAGAAAGTCAAAGGCGGGAGGTCGCCCGCTCCCTGCCTCGCAAGCCCCCGCGCCGCCACGGAAGGGAGCCCTACGCCCGACCAGGGCTAGGCCGAGGAGCCCCGGGTCCTCGCCCACGAGAGCCGCCCCGCCCAAGAGGGCCCCGACGAAAGTACTGCGAGCTTCACAAGCTCTGCTCGCATTCCACAGACGAATGCGAAGTCGTCGCCCGAGCGCGAGGCAACGCCCCCCGCCCCGGGTGGAGGGCGAGCGGCGTATCCAAGAACCGCGGGGTGAGGCCCCGCTCGAACTTCCTCCACCACCTCCCCGGCGTGGCTCCCCTCCCGGCGGCCATGGACCGCGCCGCGTCGTCCACACCATTACAGGCGGGAGTGCCTGCACCTTCCCATCGAAGCGTCAGCGCAAGGAATACGTTCGTCGGGTCCAACACATCGACGCGTACCCGCCGACCGAGCTCCCCGCCTGGACGAGCACCCCGATCACATTCGGCCCGGAGGACGCTGTGGGCGTGGTCCTCCCACACCATGACGCCCTGGTCGTCTCGGCCCTCATCTCCGAGGTAGAGGTGCGACGCGTCTTCACTGATGGAGGCAGCTCAGCAGACATCCTGTTCGCCTCCGCCTTGGACGAAATGGGCATCCCGCATTCGTGCTTGCAACCCCCCCAGAATCCCCCTCCTCGGCTTTGGCGGCGAGCCGATTAGGGCCCTCGGGCGAATCGGACTCCCAGTAGAGTTCCGAAGCGACGGGCTCTCCCGCGCCGAGACCGTGCTCTTCGACGTTGTCGACATGCCTTACCAGTACAATGTGATCCTTGGGCGACTGGTGCTTAATAATTTCGGGGCGATCCCCCACCACGCCTACTTGTGCATGAAGATCCCCGCGCCCGCTGGAGTCATAACGGTCCACGGCGACCAAGGCCTGTCCCGCCGCATCGAGCAGTCTGCAACCATCAGATATGTCCACGACACCATCCCAGCGATCGAGACGTCACGCCGTGACCCCCGCGGCGCCGCCTCACCTACGTCAGGCAAAGTCCTCGACATCGACCTCGCCCCCGACCAGTTCATGTCTTCCACCACGGGGTGGTGGATCCCCAAACCCAGGCCGGACGGGGAAACCCGGTCCGTCCTGCTATCCGAAGATGAGCCTCACAAGGCCGTCCTGGTCGGGGCCGATCTCACCGGCCGAGGTGGAGCAGGCCCTCCTCCTCGTCCTACGAGAAAATGCTGGCATATTCGCCTGAGAACCTGAAGATCTACCGGGGGTCCCCCGGAGCATAATCGAGCACAAGCTGCAAGTCAGGCTGGGGGCTCGTCCTGTCAAGCAGCGATTGAGGAAAATGTCGGTCGACCGACAGCTCGCCGCCCACGAACAAGTCGCCAAGCTGCTCAAGGCCGGGGTCATTCGCGAGGTCCTGCACCGGAATGGCTGGCCAACCCGGTCCTCGTCAAGAAGGCAAACGGGCAGTGGCGCATGTGCGTCGACTACACCGACCTTAACAAGGCGTGCCCAAAGGACGACTTCCCTCTCCTCGCATCGACCAACTCGTGGATGCCACGTCCGGTTGCGAGCTCATGAGCTCCTAGACACCTACTCAGGGTACCATCAGGTGTGGATGGCCGAGGAGGACGAGGAAAAGACAAGCTTCATTACCCCGAGTGGAACATTTTGTTACGTGCGAATGCAGTTCGGCCTCAAGAATGCAGGGGCGACGTTTGCCCGGCTGATCGGAAAAACCTTGCGCGATCAAGTCGGCCGCAATGTCGAGGCGTACGTGGACGACATCGTCATCAAAAGCACCCTTGCCCAGACGCACGCGGCCGACATACGGGAGACCTCCTGCAACTTGCGCAAGTCCGACATGCGTCTGAACCCGGAAAAATGCGTCTTCGAGCGTGCGTGCTGGGAAGCTGCTGGGTTTTCTCGTCTCCAAGCGGGGAATAGAGGCCAACCCAAAGAAGATAGAAGCAATCCTCGGCATGAGCCCGCCCGCTACGACCAAGCAAGTACAGAAGCTGGCAGGCCGTCTTGCCTCCTTGGGAAGGTTCGTGTCTCGCTCCGCCGAAAGGGGCTCCCGTTCTTCAAAGCCTTGAGGGCTCCGGGAAATTCGAATGGACGGAGGAGTGCCAGCTCGCCTTCGAGAAGCTTGCATACACACTGATCATGGCCTCCCGAAAGCTTCGCCACTACTTTATGGCCCACTCAATTCGGGTCCCAACGTCGTTCCCAATTGGCGAGATGTTCCGCAACCGTGAAGCCACTGGCCGAGTCAGCAAGTGGGCAACCAAGATCGCCCCGTTCACAATCGAGTTTCTCCCCAGAACCGCCATCAAGTCTCAGGTACTCGCCGACTTCATCGTCGAGTGGGTACCCCGCCCGGATTTCGAGCCTGCTGCGGGCGACCCTATCTGGACGCTGTACGTCGACGGTTCCTGGTGTGCGGAGGGAGCTGGGGCCGGTGCGGTTCTAATATCACCAGGGGGAGCAAAGATGCTATACTCAGCCCGCCTAAACTTCAAGACAACAAACAATGCCGCCGAATACGAGCTCTTCTGCTCGGCCTCCGCAAGGCACGAGCAGCCGGGGCGCGCCGAGTACTCATCCGAAGCGACTCGCAACTAGTCGCCGGGCAGGTCGGGAAGGACTACCAGGCGAATGACCTGGAGATGATGAAGTATTTGGCGGCAGTAAGAGCGGTCGAGAAGCATTTCAGTGGAATCACGATCCAGAGCATCCCGCGCTGGGGACAACGTAGAAGCCGATCTCCTGGCCCGGGCGGCGAGTGGCGGCACCACCCCGCCCCCTGGCGCGTTCAGCGAGACCCTGTCAGTCGCTTCGGCCGAAGCCATGTCCGACGTCAACACATCTCGCCCGAGGCGGGGTCCGCTGTCAGCACCGCCTCGCCTGAAGACTGGAGGACCCCGATCGAAGAATACCTCGTCTCGGAGAAGGAACCCGAGAACCCAGCCGAAGCACGGCGCCTCGCCGCGCGCGCTCGGAGTTTCATCATCCACAAGGGCTCTCTTTACAAGCGGGGGGGTGTGCGCCCCATTCCTGAGGTGCCTCGCACTTGAAGGGCGGAATCTGCTCAAGGAGATCCACCAGGGGCTCTATGGTTCACACCTCGCCCCGTGGTCCCTAATCGCCAAAGCTTACCGCGCCGGTTTTTACTAGCCTACGGCGTTGACCGACGCCCAGACGTTGGTACGGCACTGTCCGGCCTGCCAGTGGATGGGCCGAGGTACTAACAGACCAGTGATGGCCATGCAGCCCATCTACCCCTCGTGGCCCCTGGCCCGCTGGGGAGTGGACCTCGTCAGCCCTTTCAAGACGGTGAGCCGAGGCGCCAAATTCGTCATCGTCGCCCTGGATTACTTCTCCAAGTGGATAGAGGCAGAACCATTGACAAAGATCACTTCGGCCGCCGTGCAGAAGTTTGTCTGGAAAAATCTCATTTGTCGGTTCGGCCTCCCACGCGAGCTCACTGTGGACAACGGGACTCAGTTCGACACGGCAAACTTCAGAGCGTTCTGTTCCGGTCTTGGCATCAAGCTTTGCTTTGCTTCGGTCGCCAACCCCAAAGCTAACGGGGTGGTAGAACGGGCAAATGGCATCATCCTATCAGGCCTACGCCGGCGCATGTTCGAGCTTCCCGCCGGGAGATGGGCAGATGAGCTCCCTAATGTCTTATGGTCGTCTCGCACCTCGGTCAGCCGGGCGACGGGCCACACACCGTTCAAACTGCTGTTCGGCAAAGAAGCTGTCACCCCGGCCAAAGTCGAGTTGGAATCTCTTCGTGTGCGCGGGCCACCAGACAACGACAATCACCTCACATCGCTCGAGGGGCTCGACGAGGTACGACACGGCGCCGCCCTTCACATCGACCAGTACCAAGCCGCTAC
This sequence comes from Stipa capillata, assembly GCA_019208055.1. Lineage (NCBI taxonomy): Eukaryota > Viridiplantae > Streptophyta > Magnoliopsida > Poales > Poaceae > Stipa > Stipa capillata. The sequence goes on along the minus strand of JAGXJF010000944.1, from coordinate 15,471 downwards.
AGCAAGGCATTACAACAAGACGGTGAAGCCGAGGCCGATAAAAGTGGGCGACCTGGTGCTAAAAAGGAAGCTCAATCCTGAAGCCGACGGCAAGCTCGCCCCCAAGTGGGAAGGCCCATACGAAGTCATCTCCTCATCTCAGCCGTCGTCGTTCCGCCTGAAGGACCTAGATGGAGTCGTCCTCAAGCACAGCTGGAACAGCGACAACCTCAGGAAGTAGTACGTCTGATCTCGCCACGTGACCAACTGCTGCTGCGCCAGCTAGGAAGGACGTCGTCCTTGTAAACAACCGTATTTTTTTGGTTAAGAACGTCAACAGCTTGTTATGTTCATGATTGGCGACACGGCTCCGCGCCGCGCCTCGACCGAGCGGCGACATGGCTCCGCGCCGCGCCCTAACCTATTGGCGACACGGCTCCGCGCCGCGCCCTAACCTATTGGCGACACGGCTCCGCGCCGCGCCCCGACTTAACGGCGACACGGCTCCGCGCCGCGCCTTGACTTAGAGGCGACACGGCCCCACGCCGCGCCCCGACCTAGTGGCGACACGGCCCCGCGCCGCGCCCTGACTTAGCGGCGACACGGCTCCGCGCCGTGCCCTAACCTATTGGCGACACGGCTCCGCACCGCGCCCCGACTTAACGGCGACACGGTTCCGCGCCGCGCCTTGACTTAGAGGCGACACGGCCCCGTGCCGCGCCCCGACCTAGCGGCGACACGGCCCCGCGCCGCGCCCCGACCTAGCGGCGACACGGCCCCGCGCCGCGCCCCGACCTAGCGGCGACACGGCCCCGCGCCGCGCCCCGACCTAGCGGCGACACGGCCCCGCGCCGCGCCTTGACTTAGAGGCGACACGGCCCTGCACCGCGCCCCGACCTAGTGGTGACATGGCCCTGCGCCGCGCCCCGACCTAGTGGCGACACTGCCCCGCGCCGCGCCCCGACTTAGCGGCGACACGGCCCCGCGTCGCGCCCCGACCACGCTCTAAGATTCCTAGAAGGCCGGCTTAACCAGCAGCGTCGCATGCGACGAGGAAAGAGATTCGACGGCCCTACACTACCTCGCCACCTGTCCAAAACTAGAAGTACCTTGCCCAGCGTATAAAAACAACAAGTGTAAATAATCGGATATGCGGTTACAAAGCGAGGCGACCACGACTAGTTCGTGGTCACCCCTTTATTTTGGTGGGGGAGGCGCCCCTTTGGTCCACAATGGATTACAAGTCGCGTCTGGTGCGACGAAAAAACTACTAAGTCGAAAGAAACGTCCCAGAATCTGGGGCGAGCTAAACATTAGAGCAATCCTACTCAGCATCGTTAGACAGCTCAACGGCAAGGGCCAGAAGAATCAGGTCCTCGTCCCCTTGGGCTTTAGCCGAGTCGCCATCCTCGACTTCCTCACTGACCACGGCGAGCAAGCTACTTCCCCGAGCTGCGACGGGAGCCAGGGTGACATCCTCCATGGATTCCCCAGGATTGTCATTCCCCCTCCGAGTAGACGGCAGGGCGGCCAAGCAGTGCTTATGCGACATGGCCACAAAAGGGCGAGAACCGCATCGCCCCGCAGGCGACTTATGTCGCGACGACGTAGTCTGCAAACAAGCACGATAAAAATGAACATCTCCAACTCATGACTTAATCAAAAAACTTCATGCCACACGGCGAGTTCACAAAAGCGCCACAAGCGGCGAGCACGTCGACGCAGCGACAAAAAGGCAAACACGTTTGTTAACCGGCCCCGAAGGCAAACTTTAAACCTTTGCCGGCGGGGACGACGTGGCCGGCCTTCCACCCGAGGTTCCTTCCGCGCTCTTCAAGCTCACACCTGCGCTCGGCCACTTCCGGGACTTCTGAATTCCCTCCACGTACTTCTGCCCCTTCTTGCGCGACCGCCAAATCGACGACATGAAGGCATCGGCCTCGCCCTTGAACTTGTCCTGAACTCCGACTACCCTCGGCCGTCCTCGGGGCGACATAGCCCGAAGCCGAGAAGACGGAGGGCCCGGAGTGAGTCGCCAGGAAGGAGCAGCCAAGCAACAGCTCTGCGGCGGCCCGAGCGTTGTCTTGGGCGAAGATCAGGGTCGCTAGATGGGTATCGTGACAAACCTGAGTCACCCACTTGATGCCCTCCACAGTGTAAGCTTCTGGGTCGTCGCAGCTGAAGGAGGTGACGTCGAGCCCAACCACGTCCGAAGTCACGTGCGCCGCGTGACATAGCCCTAACACGAGTCGGTGAGTCCGAGAGTTTCGGTCAGCATGGAAACGAGCCTCTCGTGCACCAGGGCGAGGTCGGCGTGGAGCTGCTCGACTTCCCTCAGGGCCGAGGCAGATTTTTTCTCCTCCGAGGCGAGCAACGTTGCCGCCGCCTCGGCTTTTCCTCGCTCGGATGCAAGCGACTGCTCCGCTTCAGAGGCGCATTTTTCGCTGCCTCGGCCCCTGCGCGCTCGATGGCGAGATCCCCCTCAGCGTGAACGGCACGCTCCTCCATCTCCTTCAGCTTGGTCTTTAGGAGCTCTACCTCGGAGGATTTCTCGTCCAGGTGCGTGGCGAGCGCGGCCGACTTCTCCCCTTCAGCATTTAGGGCGTGCAGAATGTCGGCGGTACGGGCCCTCTCCTCGGCCAAGGGGCTCTCGATGTCGGCCGCAGCGTGCCTCTAGGAGCGCCAGTTTTTCGGCGACGAACAGGCACTGAAAGAAAGGCGTTAGTATCCATCCACCGAAAGAAACTAAGGACAATCGAGCTTACCTTCAACGCCGCAGCCCGTGACACCGCTCCGACCTGAGGGGCGACATTCCAGCGAAGCTCGCCGCCACATCATCTTCGGATAGCCTCGCCCCAGGGTGACTCACGAGGTCGAGCTCCAGCGGCGAGGTGGCAAAGAAATCCGGCCCGAGTCGACCAGACAACTCCACACGAGGACGAGGCAGTTGGGTCGACTCAAGAGAGCTCCTGCTCCTCGTCTTTCCCTTCGGGGATGACGAAGAAAGCACCGTCACCACCGCGCCAGGAAGATCGGGAGCAGAGGCCCCCCTCGGCCATCGACGCCTCGAACGGACCAGCCTTGCCACTCGCGCCTTCGGGCGAGTTCTCCTTGGGCATCCCCGCCAGAGGCGCGCTCTCCTCCGGCGCCATACCCTCGGGCACGGCTTGGCCCGTATGAGGCTCCTTAGGAGGCGACTGCGCCCGAGGAACCCTGGGGTCTTGAAGGGACCCCTCGGCGACATCGTCCCCGGCGACTTCGACGGCCTCGCCGATGTCGACGTCGGACGAAGACGAAGAGGACGAGTCCCAAGAGAACCGGTCTTGAGTCACGGCCGTTGAGTACATTGCGGTGAAGAGGCCACCCATCGGTCCCTTGCCGACGCCTGGCCCTGTCTTGGTTGCCACGTCGTCTAGCTTCTTCGTCGGGGGCTCCTCGTCACTCCCAACGCGCGACTCCTCCTCGGACTCCTTGTCGTCGTCAGACTCTTCGGTATTTGCTCCACTAGGAGCGGGCGAGTCGCGACGATCGCTGTCGGCATCATCATCGTCCCAGTCCGCTAGCTCGGCGGCGAGGCTTTTCTGCTTCATCTTCCGCGAGGCTGGCTTTGCCTTCGGGGCCGGGGCGGCCCGCTTCCTCTTGTCTCCTGCCTTGGTATCGCCGGACGGGGCGATGTCTGGGCAAGGAGGAACCTCCCACTGGAACAGCTCGTAGGCACGGTTCCGGTGAACTGCGATCATCTTCGAGACGACCGCCGCCTCGGACGGCAAGTATCGCCCCAGAAGGAGCTTCGCATCCCGCTTCGCCCGGGCGAGGTCGTACCCCTTCATCGGCTCGTACCCGTAAAAGGGACAAGGCCCGAGAGGTTGTCCTTCGGGGATGGGTGACCACTTCATCCTCCAACCGGTGGCAAGGGGCCAGATCCTCAGGAGAAGATACTCCTTGACCAGGTCCCGCGACGAGAGCTGGTGGCTCATCACCTTCAGCGCGTCGCGTCTCGTCAAGTCCGCCGAGGCGGCGAGCAGCGTGCGAGTAATATACCCGGGGGCGACTTTGCTGCCGGTAAAGCCGAGGTCGCCAACCCGGTAGAAGAACCACTCGTTCTTCCAATTCTTCCACTTGTTCTTCAACGCCATCGCCGGGTACAAAGCGTCAGAACCTCGACATCCTCGGAATCCGATCGTTCCGAAAAGGGAGTGGGCGCCGTTGTGGATGGCCGAGGTTGTCATCACCGGTTCGTGGAACATGGCGAAGCATGCCACCGTGCTGTCCAGCCACATCGACTTCATCGCGAACTCGAAGATGGCCAGACGAGAGATGGCGGTCGGGTTCAGGTCCGAGATCTCGAGGCCAAAGTGGTCCAGGACGAGCTGGACTATGGGCACGGCAGGGAAGGAGAGCCCGGCCCGGAACTGGTCGGCGAAGACGACGATATGTCCCTCCGGCGGGGTAGCCCGTGTGCTTCCTTCCTTGGGGAGGGCCGGCCCGTGCTCGTCCATCCCCAGAGGGAAGCATCCCGCTGCGCTGAGACGAGATATGTTGGTGTCCGACGCTTGAGTCGCCCCAAGCCATCGGGTGTAGGCGACCTCGGCCGGCTTCTTCCCCTTCTTCGTGGCTGCGGTGGCTTTGCTAGATGCCATGTCGGACTTCTCCTGTTCCAGTGTCAAGTCGTCCCTAAGGCGCTTAAGTGCAATCCAGTCCGAGCGGCGAATCTTGGCGAGAGAACTTAGTACGGGGAGCGGCGAGGTGCAGGCGAAGAGAGCGGTACAGCCGCAGGAAAGGCGTGAAGGGGTATTTATAGCCTCGGGGCGGTCCACTCACTGAGGCGAAGTAACGGGCGGAGGCGGAACAAGCGGGTCGAGCGGTTACGGCCTAGAACGCGAGGCGAAATTTGTGGAAACGGGTGAGCGAGAAGACCGAGGCCGGGAAGGTTGAAAGGGGCACCTCGCCTGGGGCTCTCTGACTCCCGCTAAAGGAATAGTGCGGGCACGAGCGGCGTCGATCTCCTCGCCACTCGCACTCGCAAGGGGCTGCTATTGGGGGAGTCCAGCTGAGCCCTCGAGCCGAGGTACCCCCTCCTTTTGTACATATTATGTTTAACAAGTACTAGGTTCTACAGGGATCTTTGATGGGCTTTGGACGGTGCGAAGTCGTCCTGATAAGGCGACGCAGGTACAGGAGCAGGGAATAAGTCGGCCGCCACGGACGAGGTGAGAGGGCACCTCGGCTAGGACGAGGAGGAAGGAGAGGCGAGTTCGTCCAGCGCGGACGACACGCGGCACAGAGGACGGCAAGGGCGGAGACGGGCCGTACCGGCGAGGCGAATCTAGGAATATGCCGGTGCATATAGTAGGTAGCGGCGAGGTGGAGAGTACATGTTCGACCGATGTACGGTGACACAGGCTAGGAAAAGACTGTAACCTTTTAGAGGGTAGCGATGTATTTACACTTGTAAGCCAGTTTTGCCTATATAAGGGCAAGTTGGCACCCCATATGAAAGAAGGAGAAACGCACTTCCACCACGCATTCACCAAAATCCCTTTCTGTCTTCGGCGGTTGTTGGGTAAAGGTCCCGTGGATATTTGGCTTCATTCCCCAAGTCTCCCCCCAGCACCTCGGTCTCCCGACCCGGGTACCCAAACTTACTGTCTGAGAGACATCTCACCGACAAGGTGTATCTTAATCAGCATTACTAGCAAAAGTTTTTGTTAGCCCTAAATTTTGGGTTTCAGAAAATTAGGGTGTTACAAATCTACCCCCCTTAAGAGGAATCTCGTCCTCGAGATTCGGATAGATTAGGGGAAAGAGATCAGAGACAGGACCGCATGGTCTTCTGTAGTGATCAGCCTTCGTCGTTCCAGCGCAAGTTCTGCTTCTGTCATCGGTGTAGAAAAGAGGGAAAATAGCAGGGGAATGAGAGGGAAATCCCAGGTCTTTAAATATTGCACAAACAAATGACCAACAATTGATTTCATTACTGGGATCGGAAGATCCACTGAAAACACCAATAAAACATCAAAAAGACTAACATGACACGCAACCATGCGTCTACAAGAACATCGAACAGGGTCGCCTGAGTGTTGAGAGGCACAAGAACAAACCCAATCGCAAAGATCAATACAACACAAGCACACAAGCATCCAAATGCACCGAGTTGGGCAATCCACACTCGACGTGCATCGCTGGCTCGATCTAACCCTGGATTAGGAGCTTGAGGTGGAGCAACTTCCTCCTGAGGGTTGCAATGCTCCGAATGTGTTGGATTATGGGGGAAAGTGGCATCACGCCGGCGGCGGCGGGTGCCTTCTTCAACGATTGGTGCTTCTGGCAAAGGATATTCGCCTATCTCAGGAGCATAGGCGGATGTTGCCGAAGAGCTGCTAGAAGCAGGCGGGGAATGCAGAGGAGCGGAGCTCCGTTGCGTCAAGATCCAGAACTCCACCATTAGATTGAGTAGGTCGTGCTGAGCGACCAGATAATGGAAGAGGTGAGTTACCGCGGCGTCTTCGCCTGGCGGTGGGTTAACAAACCTTGTGCCCATTCTGGGGGCACAGCGGGGATAGAGAAAGAAAGCTCTCTGGTTCATACCAGGAGCACGGTGGCGAAGAAATGTGATGGCCTCCCATGCGGCCATCTGGATAGCCATGGTTGGGGTAGGCATAGCTCGTCCGTAGATTCTGAACGGCGCACTTGGATCTGTGCTGGCAGGGAAGACATGAACGTCGGCCCAAAATTCTTGCATGGTGCCGGGAACTGGGCTTCGGTAGACTTCATACTCTGGCCTCCGTATTGCTCCGAGGACTTGCCGAACTACAGCCCATAGGACGCTGGTGAATCCGGCGAGATCTTCCGCAGTCGTCTCTTGGAAGAGGACGCCTGGAGGCACCATGTTTGCAGAAAAGGAAGAGGATGAACAGGGAAGAGCACTGAGGGAAAAGGGCTCCTTTGGCAAAAGAGAAATCTGGCAAGGGAAGAGGGGGACACGGGGCGAAGGGCAAGGATAGGGCCGGATATCATATAGCCGTTTGGTACTTCGGGAGTGGACGCGTGGCGTACTGCCCTTGTTTGGGACACACCGTCCACGTTTGATCGGTAGCGGTTGGGAAAAGAACCAAGGCGATTGAATAAGGGTAGGCTGGTGGCCGACAACAAGGGGAGAATATCGAGGCAACAATGGATGGTAACTGGGAGGGATATAAATGTTACCAGTAAAATAAGGGGATACAACAGAAGAAGAAGCAAGTCACGAGAGAGGATTTAATAGCTAGATGAGGAGAAGGAACAACATTAGGTTGTGGCATTCCGCAAGGATTGGATTACAAGATAGCATTACGAGAGCTAGATAGCACGATCTAAACACTCATAACACAATGAGGAAAACTACACGACACCTAACCATACGCCTAACAACATATCGGGCAGTCCTGCCCTAATGTCGGAAGGAGCGGGGCAAATGTCTACCACAACATCAGCACAATAAGAGCACACATACAATCAGTGGCACGAAAGAGTTAAACCAGATCTAACATCCTTGACTATCTAACTCATTTCTGGGTCGGCGATCTGGGTGGGTTTACTACGTCGCGGGGCTTTCGCTTTTCGAGGGGCTGGAGTGCCTTGAGAAGCCGTAGTTTTTCTAGAGCGGCTATTGCTTCCTTTTGCAGCTGGTGTTCTTGGTAGCGGCTGCTCTTCGATATCCGGGACGGAAGCAATTGTCACCGAGGGAGTGCTAGAAAGGAGCTGGGAAAGTATGGGAACACCAGTCCCTTGTGCCAAAAGCCAGGAATTTGCCAGTTGGGTAAGCAGTTCGTGTTGAGCAGCGGCGTACAAGGCGAGGTGTTTTCACTGTGTCATCTTCTTCTGGGCGCAAGCTTGTGTGTCCGGTATCTTCTCCAGGAGTACCACCAGGATAGAAAGAGAAGGGTGGTTGATTCATGTTAGGGACTAGTTGGCAAAGGCGGAAGACAGCTTCCCATGCAACCAGTTGAATGGCTAGGGTGGAGGTAGGCATGGTTCTTTCGATGAAACCAAATGGCATGCCTGGAGCAGAGTTGCCTGGGTATACATGCACTGTCACCCAAAATTCATGCAGATTGCCAGGAGCATTGCCTAAGTACAACGCTGTACTTAGGGCGTTGAGTTGCTCCAAGGGTTTGTCGGGCTACGGTCCACAGGACGTGAACGAACCCAGTGAGTTCATCAACTGTGGTTTCCTGGTATAGGGTACCGTATAGCATTGTGTTTGAGGAAAGGTGTGACAAATAAGGGAGGAATGCACAGGGAGCGAAAAGCACTACCGGCAAGAAAATGTTTATGGGTGAGTGGAGAGTTGCACGGTGGTGAGGTGCAAAGACATAGGTAAGGCTTTATATAGCCGGTCGGTGGTGTGAGGGTCAACAGAAAATTCAAGGGGATTTATTGCAGGATAAAGCAAGAGCTTACGTCTCATCTGGTCGGTGGCGTAGGGACAAGGAAAAGCTGAAACTGTTGGAAGGAAGTGACACAAGGCTGACGGAGAAGGTGGCATCGGAGGAAATTCAGGAGAGAATGGAGCAGAGGGGTCAGCAAGACTTACTGTGTCCTAAGGACAAGGTAAGGAATATTAACTACTCAACAGTGGATGTGACCGCTACATGCGTCGGAAGACATATGTGCGGGCCACATTAGACAAGCAAACAAGAAAACATGAAATAGCGAATGCGTCGCAAAGAACATCGTGGGGTATTTTATATATATACCGCAAGGATGTCTAAACTCAAACTAAGAAGGGGTACCTATCTCGCTGCTCATGACAAGCGAGGTCTAGTGACCTAACCTTATGGGTTTAATCCACTTGGTCTATGCCTGGGGTCACTGTCCTTAGCGGAGTATCGGTGCTACATGCTGACGAGTCTCTTCCACTTAATGCGGTGTTTCCTTCGTGAACTCCCACGTTCTTGACGTCATGGGTTGGAAGGTCATGCGGTAGGTTTTGACCGGGTGGTAGCGAGTCTCGATGGGTTTCTTGAACCTTGCGTAGATGTAGTCCGTCTTGATTCTCGGTGGGGTTGATGATCATCTGCGTTCTGCCTGTAGAATCTCGTTGCTTACTTTGCTAGCATAGTCTAAAGGTTTTGAAGTAGACGAGAATGCAGGGAAAACTTTGTGTTCCTCTTAGAGCAACATAGATAAGAGGGGAAACTAAGAAGGGTAAGAGAATAGAACCCATGCTTATAGTAAGCTTAGTTATATTTTCAAAAATACTGGTTACACCTAGGGTTTATATCTAACGTCCGTACTAACTAGGGTTAACCTACAGTCAGTATGGCTCTGATACCAAGCTGTGGCGCCCCCGGTTTTTAAGCCGGGAACTCCCTTGTGTTTACTGTACCGGTCCCAGGATCAGTAGCCGGCACACACAAGTTAACCTGTATATCATTGTCATACGTACGTACTTATAACGAAATATACATATAGACCGTCAAGGTCGATATTCTTATACCTGTAGCCCAACAGCTATAACTTGCAGCAGAAAAACGTTCGTTGAGGTGGCCCATCAATATGCCATACCTGACAGGCAACTGACTGGGGATAAACCCTAACTTTCGCGTTTGTTCTCGTATCGTCGGAACTTGGTGTCTTCTTTGTCTGGCCAAATCAACAAGCCAGGTGAGTACATTGAATGTACTCGCAAGCTATTCCCACAGGAGAGAATATATGGCAATAGTTCATGCAGGGGTTTAATCAAGGAATAGCTCTAACCTAAGTTGCTGGTTGAGCGGAAATGTAAGTTTATAATTCAAATACGGTAAGGGTAGATTCCAAAGCAGTTTCATAACTCAGAGTAAATCAAAATAACAAAACTGTTCTTGAGGTAGACCCGGCTACCTCCTTTTCTCAATCTCGAGATAGCTCAGTCCATACTACCCCGAGCAGTATGACTAGCGTCTCGATTCACTGCACAGCCTGCACTATCCCGGATAGTGCAGCTAGTGTCCTTAGAATGGTGCTCAGCCCCTGTTATCCCGGATAACATGGCTAGCTCCCGCTTGACTCCATGCTCAGCCCATACTGTCCCGGACAGTACGGCTAGCCTCTCCTTCTGCAATTCCTTGCTACCAGCCTGTAGCGTAAATTGCACACTATGGACACATCATGCCCATGTCCTTAATCCCTTTTCCCCGCTTTCACAAATAAAACTTAGTCTAACCAGTGTGTGGCCTTGCCAGATCATGTCCATGACCGAGGACGCGGCTATTCGAATAGTTTTTAACACTCTGCAGAGGTTGTACGGCTTTACCCACAAGATGTAGGTCACCCTGGGAGTACTTTGCAAGTATACTGACAGGGGTACTACAACGAGACCATCGCCCGCTTCCATACTAGGGTTGGACCCGCTAGGTGAATACCCAAGTTTGCGTGCCCCGGACACCAAATTGGGACTCTCCATCTTTGTGTCGATCAACACCCAAACGCTACACGGCAGTGGATCTCTAGGACTTTCAAACACCTAGCCATGACTCCTAACTTCCTATGGGTCCAAACCCTAATACTTGCCGGGGTACCAAGCCAAGTCCTTCCCATAAAGGACATGTGGACGTACGTGGTGGAACTGGTTTAGCGGCACTTAGGCCCGGTCCTTAACTGATTCGAGCGAGACTCCATTCCTCAACTCACGATCGTCCCGGACGACGTGCCATCATCAATTCCTCTACAGCCCCAGGCCGTCCTTAGCATTCTCGCCCGAATCCAAATCATCTCCAATTTTTCATTCAAGGTTTTGACAAACATTCTTTTAAACACCACCCCGAATAACGCACGTTATCCGAGGGTTTTATTCCCCATATCCCGAATGGGGGTTTTATAAATCGAGGAAAATTTATTTTCGACTACAGCAGGTCTAAGCACGGCTAACGCGCGCCTATAACCTTAATATTCTTGTCAATCGTGGGTCGACCGACTAATATACCTAGGGTTACAAAGGTCGGATATTCGGACCTAAGCGCAAACAAAATAACTATGATTTCACACATATGGGATTCAACATGATCAAGGTGGGAATGCTTGCCTGGCGGTGTTGTCCGGGCTCGGTCTTGAATCCGATTTGACCGTTGTCCGTAATCCCTTGAGTGATATCCCCTAACGTCGGTATCTACACATCGAATAACGGCGGGTAAATCAACGATGCGAGGAAGAACCAAATAAGAACCAACGTGTACTCATAAACCCCCCCCCCAATATACGCATTCTGGACTTAAGGATCTCTTTCGGAGAAATGGTACGGTGGGGCTCCCTGATGGATTGAGGTTTTTGATATGATTTTAATTACGTTAAAGTAAGCATGACCCAATGATCTGCTTGCTTAGCATACGTCGATGTTTATCATGATTGCTCTCTCGTGATATTTTAACTTTCGGGCACTATTTTGTTATGTTTCCTTCGCTAGGGTTTTCCAGCCTTATCTCATGAACTGAGCTAACAGCATCAAGTCTTTAAGGGCAAAGAGAGTGTAAGCTTTATTTCCGGCTTAATCAAATCCGCGCATACCCTAATGGTCTACGAAGCTACGAGCTAGCCCTAAGCTACACGCTCACTGCTACATGCCGTTCGCTGGGTTTTAATGAGGAGTCGTGCCAATCAGTTAACTTGGTTTAAGTACAGGGAATGGTCTGTTGATTTTACGGACATACTGGAAGCCAAATTTTGCACATTACTTTAGACGACAATTGGAAAGAATTATTTGCTAGGATTTAGCCTGATATTGGAGTTCATAGGAGGGATCATGTTGGAAAATACCTCAAGAGGTTAGTTGCAATATCCTAGGCCTACACTACCAATCATACCTATATATATCCTATCACGAGTTGCTATGTTTCAAATTTAAATTTAATCCTTCAACAAGATTCAAAAATTCTAAAAACGGTTCCAGCAGATTTTAGGATTTTAGGGGATGGAGTGAATAGGTTCAGATGTTCATTTCTAGCAAGAAGAGACTGTGCGGAGTTTAACTACTTTGAGATTTCAGCGTTGATGCCAAAAGCAGTTCCAACCAATATGTTTTGTCAAACCCATTTTCACTTAGCGAGCTAATGGCCAGGTAGCTACCTTCGGGTGCTTCGGTTGGAGTGGCGCCGTGATTTGTAACAGTTAATCCGTTTTGGGTAATTAGGTTTAGGGCAAGAAGAGGCTAAGAGAGAGAGAACCCGAGGACAAGGAGTAGACCAGTCCAGTGGCGCTCGGGTGATAGGTCTCGGAAGCAGCTCGCTGGGGAAGAGGGAGCAAGGTGCCGGGGCCCTCTACGCCGGCGGCGGCTTGGAAGGTCCCTTTGGTGGCGAGCGGCGGGCTTGCCGAGCGGAGCGGCGGTGCGGCCGGCGTTCTAGCAGAGCAGGAGCTGGTGGGGAGTGGAGGCGAGGGTGGCGGACAGAGGCGGCAACTCGCCGGCTGCTGCTGGTGATCCACGGCGGAGAACGGTGGCGGCGCAGGTACATCGGAGGCAGCGGCGGCGACCGGCGGCTGGTAGCTCCTCACCGGCGGTGACAGGGGCGGCAGCCACGAGCCGGCCCAGATCCAATCAGTGAGGCGGACTGGTAGCGGCGGAGGAGCGGGTTGGCGAGACCTCAAGGGCGCGGGGCCGGTGGGCGGTGGCCCGATCTGGTGGCGGTGGTGCTCGGGTCCATCTCCGGCGTGGAGTTGCGGTGGCGTTGAGTCCAGAGGGTGGCGGCGCCGGGAGGAAACAGCTGTGGGGCGGCGGCGATTCCAGAGCAGGGGAACGGCGGCGGAGGCTGGCGGCTTACCGAGGTGGTTGCTCGGGAGTTGGGCAGCTCCAGTAGACCTCACCGGAGGAGCTTGGGTAGGGAAGCGTGGGGTGATGGGGGAGTGGGGGGTGGCGCTGGTTTGAATGGCGGCGTCGACGGCCGGGGTGGAAACACTCTTGGCGGCAGCTCCCAGCGGCGGCGGGTACTGGAGACGGTCGGCGGCGTTGAAGCTCGTGGCTGGAGTGAGCTGCGGCATCGGGGAAGAAAGGGTGGAGTAGCTGTGGGCGGTTCGGCTCTGGGGAACAGCCGAGGTGGGAGCTGGCCTTGGCGCTAGCTTGAAGAAGGGAGGGGAGAGGAGTTTTGAGGAGCTCGGGTGAAGAAAAGGAGCAGAGGAGCAGAGGGGTGTTCGGGAGTGAAGAAGGAAACAGGGAGGGAGCTCTAGCTCGGTTGCTGGCCATGCTATGAGGAGAAGAAGTAGAGCTCAGCTTGAGGCAATGGCTGAGCTCAGGGTTGGAGTACTGGATGAGGGAGCGAGGAAGATGAGAGCTAGTGGAGCTCAGGTGCGAGGGTAGTAGCTATGAAGGAGATCCTGGGCAGCTCAACGTGTTGATGGCAGAGATGTTATTGCTTCACAGTGTCGATGGCATTGATTCGGCTGGTTGTGCTGCTATAGGTGCATAGGGGCACGAGCTGAGGTTAGGCATGGGCTACTGGTCAAGTTGGGGAGGTGGAGTTTTCTTCACTGTACTGCAGATTTGACTAGAGCAAACTTCACACGGCTCAAGGTAGCAGTGGGGCAGCAACGGGTGCTGTAGGCAGGGAGGGCAAGTCAATGACATGGCATAATCAAGAAAATGGGTACACTGGGCTGCTTCGTGCATGCGCTGGTTAGAGATGCGCATAGGAAGAAAATGAATGAGCTGGACATGGGTAGCTGCTGGGGCTATTAAGCAATAGAAAAAGTTAGGCGCCGAATTCAGCGGGGAAGAGCTCAACGTGGCAGTTAGGTACAGTGTTGGTGAGAGCGACGTGATCTGGTGTAGCAGAAAACTCGTACCGCTGGTTTTACTCTATGCTCATGCACACAGTAGGACGGGTCACATCGTGGCTTTTATGAGTTGTAGGTGCTTCTCAGGCTCAGGTACGTGTCTCGGTTTCAGGTTAGCACGCTGAGTTGACAGGAGAGAGGAAAGGTGGCGGAGATCAAATGGATGCATGCAAGGACGTGTTAGGGCTTCAGGGTGTATGTGCCCATATACACTTTGAGAAATTTAGAGATACTTTTATACAGAGGATTGTAGCAGGTTCAAACAACGACATAGGGTTTTGGAACTCACTTCCGTTGGAAGGTTTGACGCGGCCTTTGGAGTGTATGTGCATACATACACTTGGATGTTTTCGCGTATATGAGGGGCAACGATATTAAACAAGGTTGGGAGGTCCTGGGATAGGGTTCGGGGAGGTATCGCCGGTATACCCGAATGTATGCAGAGCAGGACTGAACAGCGAGTCAGGGTTCTGATATGTAGCTTGGAAGGAGTGAACTAGGGTTTGGTGGATGTGCGCATCTCTAAAAGCAGTATATTTTTGCATATATTCGCGATGGGACAAGGCGAAGGTGGTGGCAAAATTTCAGGTCATTCGGATAAGGTTTAGGGTGTGTATATGTTTCAATCTCGTAGAAGTACCGAGTAGGCACGTTGCAGCAGAGGTGGGTTTAGGTGGCACCGGTTAGCTAGAGGGGAAGGGATGCCGAAAGTATGATTGTGGCGGGGAGAAGGGCTGTCGCAGCGGAGAATATGTTGCCGCGGTATTGCCGCGGTAGGGAAAGACTTATCGCGGTGGAAATCGGCTGCCGCGGCGGGAAGGAATAGCGGCGTGCATTGCCGTGTCAGGGGAGGGGTTGCCGTGGCAGAGGCATGGCAGCGACGATAGCTGCTGTTGGATGCCGTGGCGGGGAATCGGTGGCGCGGCAGAAGCTTGTTGCGGCAGGAGCGGCTTGCTGCAGCAGAGAAGGATAGCAACAGCGGTGGCAGAGGTCTTGCCGCGGCAGAGGAAATAGGCAACGGCAGTTGCCGTGGCAAGAGCGTGGCAACGGCAACGGCTGCCATGGCTGTCGCGGCAGAGCAGATTGGCTGTGGCAGCTACCTCAGGCTGTCGTGGCAGGGACGCAAGGGTGAATGGTCCCGCATGGAGACCAAGGATAGAGCAGGGATTGGTATCCCTTGCTGGACAGGGTTCGACAAAGCAGAATCAAGGGAGCAGGAACAAAGGGAACAATTTTTGGTTGCTTTGTTTTAGGGTTTAACAAGAACACGATTTGGAATAAAAGTTTTTAATTAGGTGTATCTTAATCAGCATTACTAGCAAAAGTTTTTGTTAGCCCTAAATTTTGGGTTTCGGAAAATTAGGGTGTTACACCTTAAGAGCTGAAGGGCGCTCGGGGGGCCCCGAGCACTCCTTTGGGGATCGGAGAGCGCTCGGGGATAGCCCCCGAGAACCCTCTCTGGGGACCGGAGAGCGCTCGGGGACAGCCCCCGGGCACCCCTTGGTCCCCATACCCTTGATGGCGTGGGGATATGGTGCTCGAGACAGGCGCCCGAGCACCTCCCCTTAATTGCCACGTGGACTCGGTAGTCGGGGTGGGACCCTCGGCTACGCCCACTCGGCTGCCACGTCATTGGCGACATGGCATCGGGTTGGACCACTTCCGGCGGTCTAGGGGACCCTGGGCCCCATAACACCGACAGATGTATGT